>APFE030984319.1:110291-163391 GCA_000404065.3 Pinus taeda
ATATATATAATAGAATTAATATCTATAAAACCTAACCTCTTTTCTAAAATCTATATCTATATAAATATTAATAAAACCTAAATTAAAATCTATATTAAAATCCAACCTATATTTAAAACCATATTAATGACTAACCATAATATAAAAAGGAAAAGGAGGGAAAAACTGACCTGCTTGACAACTTACCTGGGGTTGGGTTGACGTTTTTTGATTTCACTGATCAGGGGAAGCCAGCTTCCGTTAATCTCCAAACCGCTGTCTCTAATTAGATTTACAAGGATGCTTCAAGATTTCGAGGGCTTCTCTGATTTTTCGTCTCTGATGCTGCTCTTCTCTCGTGATAATTGATGTGTTTTCTAAGCAGATGTGGTGTTTAGTCTTCGAGGAGTGCTCTGCCAAGGCTGAGGTACGAGATCTTCCATTCCTGATGTCAGCGCCATGTTCTTTCAGTCTTGTCTGGAGGGAGCGACCAGTTTCACCTATGTAGCTTTTCCCACATGAACAGTCTATTTTATAGACTCCTTTAAGCTGCTGCTTGTCAGTATCATCCTTAACAGATTTTAAACTTTGTCTAATGGTACCTGGAGCTAAGAATTGAGTTATAATGTTTTTCTTTCTTAGGATTTTTTCCATTTTATCTGTGACTCCCTGGATATAAGGTAGAAAAACCTTGCCACCTTGAGGTTGATCCTGCTCTTTAGGTTTGGGAGATGACAACCTCCTTTCAGCTATCTTTATGGCTTTTTTAATCTCATGATCCTTGTAGCCTATGTTTTTGAAAGTTGAAACTAAATGCCTCTTCTCTTCGTTTATATGCTCTGAGTCAGAAATTCGAAGGGCTCTAATGGCAAGAGTGTTCAGAATGCCAAGCTTTTGGGCTGGGTGATGGTGGGAATCTGCATGAAGGTAGCTCTCTGTGTGAGTGGACTTCCTGAAAACCTTATGGCCCAGAGAGCCATCCTCTTTTCTGATGATAAGAATGTCCAAGAAAGGAATGCTCAAATTTTTTTCAAGCTCCATGGTGAATTTTATATCAGGGGAGATGGAGTTAAGGTGATTGAAAAACCTGTCAAGATTTTCTCTACCATGGGTCCATTTTATGTTGGTGTCATCGACAAAATGCTTCCACCAAGCTGGTTTTAAGGGATGAGAATCCAGGGCCTTCTTCTCAAAATATTCCATGTATAAGTTGGCCATAATTGGCGAGAGGGGAGATCCCATTGCTACACCAGATGTTTGTTCATAGAATGTTCCTTGGAATGTTAATACAGTTGACCTTAAGCAGACTTCAGCCAGTTTTGTGGTCTCTGGATCAGTGACACCTTTTATAACCTGAATGGCTTCATCAAGAGGAATCTTCGTGAATAAGGAAACCACATCAAAGCTCACAAGGATGTCATCCTTTTCCATTCTTTCATTTTTAATAAGATTCACAAAGTCGTGCGAGTCTTTAATGAAGGAATCTATATTTCCAACCAGAGGTTTTAGAATCTTGGCGACATATTTAGCAAGCTCATAGGTTGGGGAGCCAATAGTATTAACTATCGGTCTAAGGGGGAACCCCCTCCTTATGGATCTTGGGTAATCCATAGATTCTAGGGATGGTTTCACAAGAGGGGGTTAATTTCTTCTTCAATTTTTCGTCAAGGCTGGAATCTGAGATAATCTTTTTTACATCCTTCATAATTTTGGTCATGGGATTACTGTCCAGCTTCTTATAACTGCCACAATTTAGGTGATCATTCATTTTCTTAACATAGTCTTCTTTATCAAGGATAACCGCTGCTCCTCCTTTATCTGCTTTAAGGACAACTATCTTGTCATTATTTCGTAGGGTTCTGAAAGCCTTTTGCTCTTCCTTACTCAAGTTGTTTTTTGGAGCCTTGGATTTTCTCATGATGAGAGAAAACTCTTGCCTTAATGCTTCTTTGTCTTCAAGAAGGAGGTTGCTAATCCCATCTTCAATGCTACAAATCATCTTTTCAATGGGGAGGCTTTTAGGGGCCATTGCAAACCCCATCCCCTTGCTGAGAACATTAACGACTACCTGGTCAAGAACCTCGGAAGACAGGTTAACTACTTTTCTTTTTGATGTTGATCCATATGAGTTTTCACCCTAGAGACGAATGTCTTACAAAAGATGATGCAGAGAAGCACCCTAGAGACGAATGTCTTACAAAAGATGATGCACCAGATTCAACAAGCAGCAGCTCAGTGCACTGCCAATATCAACATAGTTCGAGGATAGTTGGAGGAACTCCATGCCAAGATTATTGCACTAATAGAGTGACTTGAGGGTGAGTCACGATGTTTGTGTTGGGGGCCTGTTGGGCATTGAATCCCCCCGAGGCATGTTTTGGGGCTCAAAGCCCATGTTTTGACTGAATGATGTTGTAAAGCGCCTTGAATTGTGGGCACAAAAGTATGTTAGAGTCATAGGGTTATCCGCCATAGTTTTGCAATGTAATGTCAACCTACCCATTGTCTGTGGATCATAGGATTGTATAAATAGAGCAAGGCTCTAAGTGTAAAAAAGAAGAAGCCTAAGGGGTTGAGTCGCAAGTTTAAAGTGTGTCTCGGGTTGTAGAGTAGGAGAAGGCTCTGTAGCTTAGTGCACAGAGGCCTAATAGTCTGCAGGTGAGTGCATGGACCCCTCTTGCTGAGTGCGTATGGCAGAGTTGAGTCTGTAACTGACGAAGATAATAATAAAGAGAAGGTTTATCTTAATTTCGTGTATTTGTTCTTGGGTTATTACCTATGTGATATAAATTGTAATTATACTATTTATTGACTGCACACGCTTGTATGAATAAGTTATATTGCTAAGTATAACTTAACGCATACAATTAGGCTATGTTAATCAACTAACAGTGGAATACTAGTAAGGACTAGTGTAATAACAACATTTGACCCCTTAGTAGGGCTGCACAAAGGCAACATCTTAGGCTGCGAGGTTCAGGTAAGTGCGCATACTGACATGCACACAGGGTTGAACTGCGGACTACTTGAACTCATCAAACATGTCCAAGGTGCAGAAACCTAGTTCTAGCACTCTCCCATACTACTTCGAGTGAGACCACAGTACGCACTCTGTAGACTATTGCCAAAGGGCCAGTAGTACCAGGACTTGTTTGGCTAAATCATCTTTGAACCTGGGCCAGGCCCCAACAAGACAACAACCACCTAGTCCAGACCTTAAAGCACCTCCTTCTTCCTTTGGAATGGTGGTTCTTACTAGTTTAACTAGGTCCATGTACCTTCTCTCAATCTCCAATGGCTTAAAATATGACTTTCATCCACCAATGGAGAAGAGACATGAGATGAGCCCTCTTGCTGATCACACAAGAAAGTGATCCTTAAGCTAATCTAGGGCTCAACCAAGGCATAACTAAAGTTTGCCTCTTTGTGAAGGGGACCTTTTAGAATGTAGAATTAATCTAAATCAAAATTATTCAAAAATGCAAGCAAAAGGAAAATAAATCCTAATCCCATCTCAATTAGGAAGATATAGATCTAATGTAAAAGAGAGAAAGATATTTAAATGATTGGGATTTAAATATGTGCTAATATCAAGCTAGCGAAGTAGTTCAATTAACTAACATTATGAAGACCCAAACACATTCTATTGAGAGACCTCTTAACTGAAATAATCTACCAACAACATTTAGGAAGTAATCGAAAGAATGTATTGATTGTTAAATCGGTAATTCGAATAATTCAATAATAATATAAGGAAATAGTTCACAACATATCACTATTTGTTAAATCAGTAGTAAAAGAAAGATTTTTCAGTAAATAATTACTAAAAAATCAAAATTAAACCCATAAGAGGAGAGTTAAAAATAACAAATGATTGAGACAAATTACTCATATTGGCAATAGTGCATAAATATGAATCAAATCGCACATTCCTGCCATCATAAAATGAAACTAGTATATAAAACCATAGTATTAGAAATACCAATTTATTGAATCCATTTCTCTCGCTCTAGTCTCCAACAGTCATCTATAATATTTGGACATTTGTTGTTACAACAAGAGCTACAATAGTGCAAGCTCTGCCAATCATACATAATTCATAATTCAAAACAAAAACCCTCAATAATTGGCCCAAAATTCCATTCTTCTATTGTTGGAGTATTCTCATTGATTGCGTTCTTCTTCTCCTCGTCTCTTCAACTGTTTTCCTGCAAAACAAATCAAAACAAAATTAAAATGAAAAAAATAAAATCAAAATGTGAAATCCAAAATTAAAACACATACTATCAAAACTTAATAAAATAATTAAAACAATATAAATATGAGTTTTCTATTGATTCCTGTGAAGATTTAATTGGTTAACGAGATCATTGACAAATGGGTTTGCTCCCAGAAGAAGTTTTGGGAAAATGAGGATTCAAAAACTAAAATCAAATCAAATCTAGACATGAAACTACTTTAGAAATATTCTCTGTAATTTATTCTTTCCAATGAGCCATCATGAGCCTCATTTGCCTAAGTAGAACTCCATTTATGAGCTTCGAAAGTTGGTGTATTAAAATTGCCAAAATTCTGTAATTTCTGTTGCTTGGGCTAAAAATTAGAAACTTTTTATTAAAAATATAATCTTCAATTAGATTGAAAATATTATTAATTAATAATAATTAATTTAATTATGCTATTAATTTTAATTAATATTAATTTATATTAAAAACAAAATTACATTAAATTTAATATTTAAATTAATATATTACATTAGATTTACATTATAATTAATTATATAAATATTATATAAATTATATTATAAACTAATTAGATCAGAAAATAAATATTATATTTTAATATTTTAGTTCAAATCTCAGAACAAAACAAGTCAAAATGAAACACATTATGTCAGGTGTGAGGGTGTAGTGGAGTTATAAGGGAAGGTGAGTTATGGAGGGATAAGGAGTGAGGTGGAGGGATAAGGTGGAGGGTGAGGCGAGGATGAGGTCACGATGTCGGGACATATAAGGAGTGATCAAAATAAGCTTTATATTAAAAAAATTTAATGTCTCTCATGTTTTTCAAATTGGAAATTGTGAATCAAGGTTTTAAAATAGGTGCCAAATGAAATTGCAATATGCGATATCCGCTATCAAAATATCAGAATCATAATTTTTTATCTCTCTTTTTTTAGATCACTTTTTTTAAGGAAGGGAAGGGATGTGAAGTGGGGCCCACGTGAATTAACAATCCTACAAATTGGACTATAGCCACTTTGCGATTTTAGGGTTTTGGTTCTGGGAATTTGTTTTAAAATAACAAATTAGAGTAAATTACCAAGATCCCAAAACATGTTTTCATCTGTTGTACAATTTAGCCTGGTCATTTCGTACAACCATTAGTGAAAAAAATGAAAGAATTAGTAAAATTTAAGTGAGAGTTAATATTCACTATGAATGACTATTTTAATTGCAAGAATTGAAATATCATACATTTATTTACATTTTCAGTCTTGGCAAGAAAATGACCAAACTTGAAAGGAGCGTTATTTACCAACCGGTTAACCAAATGAATTGAAACACGTATCCATGCAAAGCTAGCAAAAATTCAAATTCAATGAAACAATCAAAATATAAATCCGATGAAAAATGAAAATAGCACAAAATTTCTAGACAATTAACTTAATTGAAATCTTAAAAAGGTGTTTAGCCAAAAGTTAATGTAAAGGGTCCCCATTATTTGAAATAATGGGAGTGTTGGGTTTTCCCTACAACAATGGTGATGCTCTAGGAAGAACTAGTTATCTCTAGTTAAAGATAATGAACTTTAATCTACCTAAAAATTAAAAATAATAAAGTTCAGGAAATCGTCGAACAATAAAAAATTTCGATAGGTCCCACATAAATAGATTAAGCAATATGAGTTTGTAAATATAAGCACTCAAACCAGATTTGAGTAAAAGCCATGAATCCAAATTTGGAAAAAACTGTTTTAAAACTACCTCATATAATAAGAGAATATGGTAGAGATAACAGTTTTTGGTAATGCATATATCCATTTTTTTATTGGTCTCTGACATTGCTTCGCTACAACGAGCTTGAATAGTACCACGGAAAACTTATCTTTTATGTCATACAAGCCTAGTCCTATTGCCAGCAAGTGTCCATAGCCCTGATGGGTTTACTTGTACTTACCATCCTTCTTTTTTTTATAAAATTTTCAATCTTCCAGTTTATGATGTATTTGAGTGAAAGAGGTGGGATGTTAATATAGATTTATGTTTAATCAACATAATACTTTCATAATGTTTACTCCAAATTATTTCCCTAGAACTATCAATCATAGGTTTTTATGTGGATGGATGGGATGGATTCATTGTGTTAAACTCAAATCATATTTTTCATTTAAAAAGTAAACTCAATCACTTAGAAAGGATGTGTGCTCCTCCATGAAAAATATTTAAAGCAATTATGGTTTTACAGTTCCATAAAGATATGCCTTTAATGATAAATGAAATTCACTGAGATAGATAGAGTTAAGAGATTTCCCATGTATGCTAATCGAGGTCGAGCAAGGAAAAATGTATTTCACATAAATAGTTGTAGAGTCACCAGAATGAAACAAAACTGAAATCAAAAGGAAAAGAATTTATAAGCAAAAATAAGAAAAGAAATCAACAAACAAAAATAAAATGAAGAAGGTGAAAGGTAAAAGACAAATCTAATTTTAAAAGATAAACTCCAACAAGACTACTTATACAATTGTTTCAACAAAAAAGATAAAAGAAAATTATCATATTTGAGTTCCTTCTTATGTTGATTATTTTTATATTGCAATGTTATAACAAATGAAACTCTCAAAATGGAGAGGGTGAATAGTAGTGATGATAGATAATATGCTAAATGAGAATCATGTGTCTGCTGCAAACATTCTTGTTTCAAAGCAAAACCCACAAAAAGAATCTTAACCATTTTCTAATAAAAGTAATGCTTAAATAACAGACTACAGGTTCAGAAACTTCCCAGTCTAGCTGATTTGGTGAGGATCATTATTGCTTCTTTCAATAATCTCAAAGAAAATGAAATAAAAGAGAATGAACATCAACATTGATCTGGTATAGGTGTGAAAGGTTCATGAAGACCTATAAAATAGAGTTCATGATAATAAAAAAAAAACTAAAAACAAAAGTAAAGTAATGAAATTAAATAAAACTGGGTACATGAAACTTACCATTGGATAATTCCATTTAATATTACCTCAGAGGTATCATTTTCTCCAACAAAAGATAATTTATTCCTTTAGTTAAAATTGAAAACATGAAGAAATTTTGTGGACCCAAAACCATCATTTATAAAATTTAATCTAAAACGAGGAGTAACCCAGAATCATGAAATGATTTATGTCCAAGGAATTGGGAAATAACAACAAATCCATTAGATATAAGAATAAATATATGCTTCTTAATGAATTGCAGTGATGAATGTTCTCTTAATATTACAAGTTTCATATCAACTCCATGATTTTCATAAATTGTTTGGAATCAAGACCAAATCTAAGACATTGTATAACAAAAGTATGGATGGAGATGTCTTGAATTTCTCATATTAAATATAGAGTGATATATTAAAACCAAAATATAAGAGAAATCAAAATGGATTTAGTCATGTTCCAAATTTATTATCAATTTCTTCATTACCATAGTGGTTTCTCAAGAGTGCCTTAAATTATTTTATATAGGAGATCGCCTCACGAGATGCTTCACATTTCAAGTTTCTTTGCCATGCATAACTTTGAAATACAAGATTCACCTTTTCCAATATATGATTGAATGTTATATAATAGTTAAAAGACAATGGCAAACGTAAACATCACAGTCTATTGCATCAGAGGATCTTAAGACAAGGCATCATTTGAGTTTCGTGATACGATATAAGTGTTGTGATAGCAAGGTTTCTATATGAGCATATGTGATGAGAAAATGTGATGGAGCGATTCTGATATCGAAGAATAATCATATCTGAGATCAAAGTAGTTAGGAAAAGGAAATGCTGATATTATTCTTGCGATATGCGGGAATGTGATAGATGACATGGCTCATTGGTGGGACCGACTTTGGCTTTTATAAGAAATCAATGATCGGAAGTTTTGAGTATGGAATGTAACATCATTGGTATGCTGATATGCAATGATGAACAAACCCAATAGTTTTATTACATATATCTAATTTCATATTAGATTCAAGAGATCGGAACTTTTAAACATGTGCCTCAACCAAAATTGATATTTTATAAGCGGATGCGATATCTTTTAAACTGAATTTAAATGTCATATCTAGTCTAGAGTTTTATTAATATTGTAATATTGGCAAACTCATTTATTAGAAATTGATGATTTGGGATATCCGAGAAATTTGAAGTATGCTCATTTGAGAACCTCTGATATATGAAATGTGATATGAGATGAGACAGTTTGTGGGGCTGACAACTTCTTAATGTATTAAGTTAAAAGAAGGCGACCAATTTAACATGGATTTTAAATAAATAACCCTTTAATATTTTAATTAACTGTCAGAATATCTGATTGCAAGGTAATTTTATCAGAATTTTCTTATGAAGAGAGTTATGAAATATAATGATTTGATATGACTTTCCAAGAATTTATTAAGACTTATCAAGATTTCAATGAATAAAAGAAAAATTGGATAATCATCAAATTTAGACAAAATCATAAATACTTCCTTGAACATGTTGCATATTTTCAAGATGGGTTGGCTTCTTGCTTATGTCAGGTATCCACAATCAAGTTGGCGAATACCTACAAATGAAACAAAACAAAAATAAGAAATATACTTTGAAGAAGTAAACCTAATAATAGATGACAATGAACCTGTAAACACATACCTAGGAGAATTTTGATTGTAACTTTACCTCATGAGTCTTCAAGTTCTCCCACCTATTCTCAAAATTTGCATATGTTCAACATCACCTACATTTTTAATATAAAAATGCTAAATAATGAATTTTCAAATTGTGTCCACCTCAAATTTATATCGGAAGACAAGAGTGGTGAAAACAACTTTCTTTTAGAAATATTTATGAATAAAAAATTGTTAATCTATAGCAAATTCTTGGAATTTCTTCATGTCTGACCAATGTGCTGAAGTTTTCTAAAACAAGACAATTAAAAGGGTTCATAAATATGTATGATATGGCTATCCACTAACTTCTAAAATGTTCTAGGCTACTTTTTGAGAATGAAAGGGGATGCCCAAAATAAATCAAATTGATTACTTGCTTTATTGAAAATCTAAAATAATGAAATAAATGCAAACAAAAGGAAATATAATCTAAGTTAATATTTTCCTATTTCTAACTTAATGAAGGAAACATGAATAGGTATAGTCATACTTCCAATGTAACCATGTAATCATTTTAATTTCTACATGTATGTACATGTCAAACATTAGTAACAAAAATACAAATATATTTAAACTAAGAAAACCAAATCTGAATAAGGAATATATAGTCATTGCTAATATATTATTTACAATTACCTTCTCTTGAAATGTTCTTTCCAGTTTCATTTCAATTGGATCATAGAAATGTGTATGAATTTATATTAATATTTGGAAGTGATTCAAATGAGAAGATGATAGGCCAAATCGTGGAAATGATGTTTTAGATACAATGGCCTGCATAAATTTGTTAGTGTTATGTCCAAGTGTTAAACAGTTAGCAATATTCCGTGAAGGAGAAGTTTCCAAATATTTTTGAAATGGGTCAATGAAAAATGAATGAAAATATGTTAGATACAATGGAAGATTATTAATTGAATTAGATTACTGGTCATATTATGAAAATACACTCTTTTGTTGGAACTTCTTTTGAGAAGGAAAAAATTAATTGATAAGAAATGAACATCAATTGAAATTGAAAGAGAAATATCTCTTGATATTCACAATTTGAATGTGAAACTTCATTTTCTCATTTAGGCAACACATTAATTGAGTATATGATACCGATCTACTCAATATTCGAGCAAAAAGTATCTAAAAATTAAAACAAAAAACAAATCTGAATTTTAAAAAAATAAATGAAAAAAATTAATCGTAGTTTACACTAGTGTTACAATTATTGCTACAACACAAGTGGGAATGATTTAAAACAATTTTATTTTCACAAGAATTGGCCATAATAATGGAATTAGAATGATTGCCAACACCAACTTATTAAATAGAAAGGGAATCCTAACTATGAATAGGAATGAGAGCTTGATCGTCATATAAATCATAGATTGGGATGGTTTCTTGAATGTTGAAATCATGAGTATGATTAATTATTTGAAAGTGAGAAATATTTGAAACAATTTTTGAATTAGAGTGTTCTTCATTTTAACACGTGATTCAAATTTCATCATGAGGATTCAATTGTGAAGAAGACAAATCAATAATGTCAAAGTAATTATCATAAATGACGCCATGACATTGATTAGAATTCCCTTTGATCTCATCTAATGTATCAAAACAGGAAGGAATATACAACACATGTTCATTAATGCCAATAGAATGATCAATAATCAATTCTCTATCTTGATAAAAACTAATTGGAATTTATTAAGATCAATCTATCTATTTTCTGAAATGTCATTAATACTAAGAGGGGATAAATTGCTATCAACAAAAATATTAGGATAAAGGGAAAGATGAGATCATAAGCAATGGATTTAAGTTTCTCTTTTTTATAAGTCTTGTGCATTCTATTCATTGTAACTTTCATATTTGAGATCATTGATTTGTGTACTTGTACTTTCTTGAAGAATGTTGCTTTGTTATTCTAAATTTGTCATTTTCTCATCGTAAAAGAATTCAGAAATTTGTACAACATGTTGCATGTTATTGGAAACTTTGATTCCTTCTTGTACTTATTGATTTATGTTCTAATTTTTTGAATTTAATGCATACTGATTTTCAGATTTCAAAGCAGTATTTTCTTCAAGATTGTTGCTAATATATTCTTGCATTTGAATAGTAAAAATCTCCAAGATTTGTGATTGATATTCATTGGCATGTGAAGATGCATCCTTATCATTATTAATATTGTAGGAACTATATACTAAAAGAAGAAATTGATCTTACATAATAGAGGCCAATTCATCATCATTTCCTTGCACCTCCATATTGGAATTTCTAATTATGTTGATGGAATCGGAAGGAGATTAATAAAAGCTCAAAATAATTTCACTTGGATTATGGCAGGAAGAGATAAAATATATTCACACCAAACTAATAATTCCTCTTTTGAAGGATTTTCTTTAATTTTAAATCTCAAGCAATTTAAATGAAATGAAATGGTAAAATCAATCAAAGATTCCCTTTCAAACTTTCATAAATCTTTGATTTCATCACATACATGTTCGTAGTTATATCCATCAAATTCATAAAGGAACATTGTAACAAATTGATCCAAGTTGCGAATTGAGCTAATTGAAAGCGATTGAAACCAACCTCTAGCTTTAGCCAAGAATGTAAGAGTAAAAGTCCTGCATAATATACCTTCATCGATTCGTTGAAAATCAGAATTTGAAATTTTTTCATTAAATTGAAAGGCATGATCAAAAGTAGAAGAATTCCTCTTACAAATGAAATTTACTTGAGACAAGAGGCTTACCACTTCAGGTGGACTATTGGATGATGCATGTCTAGAAATACAAGTCCAAATTGGAATTTTTAGAGGAACCATTGTGAAAAATGAAATGTTAGAATATAAATACTCCAATAAACAACAAGTTTTAGGTCTTTCCTTCTAGCAACAAAAATGTTGATGCCTCGAAATTCACTGCAACAACAGCGGGGATGACCACCCAGTCCTGACCTTAAAGCAGCTGCTTCTTTGTTGGAATGGTGGTTATGATTGGTTTAACTAGGTCCCGTTACCTTCTCTCAATCTCCAATGGCTTAAAATATTACTTTCATCAACCAATGGAAACGAGACAATATATTAGCCCTCTTGCTAATTAGGCAAGAAACTGAACCTTAAGTTGATGTGGGGCTCAACCAGGCCACAACTAACAATTGCCTTATTTTGCAGACGACATTTTGGAATGTAGAATTAATCTAAATGCAAAATTATTCTAAAATTCAAACAAAATGAAACTAAATCAAAATCCTATCGCCATCAGGAAAATATAGATCTAATCCAACCAAGGATAAAATATTTAAATGATTTGGATTTAAGTATGTCTGGCTTATAATAAATATCAAGGTAACAAAGTAGTTCATTTAACTGACATAATGAATACCAAAACACATTCTATTTAGAGACCTCCTAATTGAAATAATCAACCAACAGCATTTAGGAAGTAGTTCATAGAATGATATTTATTGTTAAACCTACCTCATGAAGGCATCAAATGAAGCTTTGGGTGCTGGGCAGAACATACCCATCCATAGCTATGTGCATGGGGATATGGCAAGAAATGAAGTGGCTGGGTCTTAGAGAGAGAAACCATATTCAATCGGTCTGCCTCCAAACTACTTTCTTCATCTGTTGACTTTGAAGCCGAATGCTGCCCTACTATCACAGGTGAAATGTCAGATATATGTGATATCGTTAAGGAGTAGTGATCATTACCGAACATGGAGGCAAGCGGTTTCTTTTCTTTTCACTTGCAGAATCTCTTTCTCGTTTTCCTAGTTAGGTTCGGGCTAACGATATTGGGGTCCTGTTCCAGGGCAAGTAGTTTCAAGGTCTTCGAAACTATGAATCAGGCTCTTCGCACGGAGGCAACCAGTAATTCAAATAATTAAAAAATAATATGAGAAAATAGTTCATAACATATCACTATTTGTTAAACCAATATTAAAAGACATATTGTTGAGTAAATAGTTACTCATAAATCATAATTCAACCCATAAGAGAAGAGATAAATAATAACATATGATTGAGACAAATTACTCATACTGAAAATAATGAAAAATATCAATGAAATGACACATTGCTCCCATCATAAAATGAAAATAGTATTTAAAACAACAGTATTACAAATACAAATTTATCAAAGCCATTTCTCTTGCTATGGTCTCCAACAGTCCTCTATAATCTTTGAACTTATGTTGTTACAACAAGAGCTATAGTATTGAAAGCTCCGCCCATCATACATCATTTAGAATGCAAAGGAAAAATCCTCAATAATCCCTAGTCTGGGATTTTCTCTCCTCTCACCTATAACCCTAAATCCCTATTACAATAGTGCGTTTAGAATTCCACAATTACAGAGTAGAGAAGTCCCCTTTAGTACATTCTACAACTTGATATTTATAATATTTACAAAAGAATTATCAACAAAAAAGTTTGTTGAAGAATAAGTCTACTCATCAATTTTCATTGGCCCAAAATTCCATTCATCTATTATTGGAGAATTATTATTGATTGAAATCTTCTTCTCCTCATCTCTTCAAGTTGTTTCCTACAAAACAAATAAAAACCAAATTAAAATGCAAAAATAAAATCAAAATGTCAAATCTGGAATTAAGACATATCCAATCAAAACTTAATTAAATGATTAAAATAACATAAATACGATATTTCTATTGATTCTTGTGAATATTTAATTGGTCAAGGAGATCATTGACGAATGGATCTACACTCAGAAGAATTCGTGGTAAATGAGGATGCAGAAAATTAAACTCAGAAAATTAATTTTGCTAAAAACTTTGGAGCTTGATATTTTGCTACATTTTAGACCAAATAAATGATCAAATATGGAAATAAAACTACTTTGGAAATATTTTCCATAATTTTATCTTTTCAATAACCCATCCTAGGCCTCATTTGGCCAAGTAGAACCTCATTTATGAACTTCCAAAGTTGTATTAAAATTGATAGAATTATGGAATTTATGTTGCTTGGGCTAAAAATTATAATTTTTTATTAAAAATCTAACCTTAAATTAGATTGCAGATATTATTTAATTAATACTAATTAATTAAAATTATTTTTTTAATTTTAATTAATTACAAATTTAATTAAAAACATAATGAAACAAAATTTAATAATGAATTGAAATACTATTATATTATATTTATATTATAATTTAAATTATATTAAACTTATAATATAATTATAATTCTATTCTATTCTATTATATTATAATATTATATTTTAATATTTTAATTGAATTCTCATTACAAAACAAACCATTAGAAACAATCCATATTAATAAAACAAGTCAAAATGAAACAAGTTATGTGAAGTGTGAGGGAATAATGGAGTTATAAGGGGAGGTGAGTTATGGAAGGATAAGGAGAGAGTGGAGAGTGAGGTGGAGGGATAAGGTGGAGGATGAGGTGAGGATGAGGTCATTATGTCTTCAGGTATAGGGAGTGATTGAAAGAAACTTTATATTAAAAATTTTGAACTTCTCGCATGTTTTCCAAATCGGAATCATAGTTTTAAAATAGGTGCCAAATGAAATTATGATATGTGATCTCGCAATATCACAAATGCAAATTTTTATCGTTCTTTTTTTAGATTGCATTTTTGTAAGGAAGGGAGTGGATGTGAAGTGAGGCCCACATGAATTAACAATCCTAGAAATTGGACTATAGCCACTTTGCAAGTTTAGGGTTTTGGTTTTGGAAATTTGTTTTTAAATAAAAAATTGGACTAAGTTACCAAGATCCCGAAATGTGTTTTAATCTGCTGTACAATTTAGCTCAGTCATTTTGTAGAACTGTTAGTGAAAAAATGAAAGAATTAGTTGAAATTAACTCAGAGTTAATATTCACGATGAATGGCTATTTTAATTGCAAGAATTGAAATATTATACATTTATTTAGATTTTTTAGTGCACGGGAGAAAGTGATCAAACTTGAAAGGAGTTTTATTTACCAATTGGTTAACCAAATCAAGTGAACAAAGTATCAATGGAAAGCTAGTGAAATGCTAAATTCAATGAAACAATCAAAATAGAAATCCGATAAAATAATGAAAAAATCATAAAATTGTAAGACAATTAACTTAGTCAAAATCATAAAAAGGTGTTCAGCAAATATTATTGTGAAGGGCCCCCATTATTTGAAATAATGGGGGGTGTTGGGTTTTCCCTACAGCAAGGAGATACCTAACCCTTTTGAATTTTAAGGTTCCAACCCACTGGAAACACAAATTCATAATGTTTTGCAAGCACCCACCAATAGGGAATTCCAATCCCCTTTTAGATCCCTAGTTTGTATATTGTTTGGTGCTGACTCAATTGACTCTTTGGTCTGAACTCTTTAGACCAATATTATCTGTAACTATTCAACCTATCACTACACTTAAACTTTTTCTCACTAAAATCTTAATTGTAATATTTTTTTATGCTTTGTTTTGTACTCATTGCAATATGGTCTTGTCTATGTTCTACACTTTCTCTACCCCTCAACATTCATATGAGTTTTCATAGTCACCCTCACTTCATGTCTCATCCAACAAATAACCTTGCTATCCATACAATAATTAGCCTCTCTCTCGCACACACACACACAATTTTTTCCTCTCTCACACTCCCTTGATGGCATATTCACACCTACAATGCCACTCAATTTTATTGTCTACAATATTTAGCATTCAGACTCATTGCTTTTTCATACTCATTGTCATAACACTCATACATGTTCCCCCTCTTACACTTTCATAGTCCGATACTTAATTTTTATTTCGATGTATTTATTATTTTTTTTATCTTGATACCCATCGTTTTTATCTCAATCGATCATTTAGAAGCATGACATTGACCTATGGTAATATCCTGTGATAGTTTCCCTTAGAATTGAGCATTATACCCCAAATTATGTTTCCTTTTAAACACTTTTACAACTGAACATGTGTGTTACATGATATGAGAATACAATTTTAGTAATATACACATATGACAACATCCACATTTCGTTTCAAGTGTCCCTCATATGGATCTATCACATATATATGATATTCATGCATATCTAAATAGGCAATATTTATTTCCTATGAGAATTTTCCATCAATAAAGGTACTCTCCTCCTCCCTTTACTAATTCTTCAAAGGGAATGACTTTAATGGGATGAACATATTGTATAAATCAATTTTTGGGAAAGTTCATCAATTTTTAGAGGTTGTTGCAATATGTCCTATTGAATCTAAAGGGAAAACCTTAAAACCCTAGAGAAGTAAAGTTTGAAAAATAAAAATTTCATTTACACTGAATTCACTTAAAAAATTTATGTAATCTTTGCATGTCATTTGCAGAAGAATTCTATTAGATCCCATGCCATTTCTAATAAATAAGTGGAGAGTACAAAATACATATGTATGTAGTTCTTCATTCCAATCAATGTCCTAGTTAAAACTATAAATGATTCATATTTGGAAACTTTTCCACAAAATTCAACATCATCATTTAGGTCTTCAAAGCAAGGAATTCTTATGTTAATCATTAAAAACATATAACCCTAAGGTATATGTTTAAAACATAGAGCACCAAGTTTCTAAGAATGATTTTAACATATGTCATTTGCATGAAAAAGTGTTGGCATTCCATGTTGATAAAATTCTTGTGTTATCCTTTTCGGGTATTTGGAAGCATATCCTAAGTTTGTAGGAAAATTCCTAGGACGCAAGTTCATCGTAGTGAGTTAGGTGGTTTCCATAGTTAGAGAAATCATACACCCATCAATCTAATTGTATCAAGTAAAGCCAACCTATGTTACTATATCTCTCTCAATTTGAGCTCAATTCCTTTTTATATAGTCCTCATGTTTTACTCCATTAAATTCATCATATGATACATGATTGCAATATGGCACACTAAATTGACAAATTCAATATTCTTCTTCTTAGGCATCCCTCCTTTGGTTTCGCTTCCCTTTAAATCATATTTCTTCATGACATCAATTGAAGCAATAATTTAAACTACAATTTGGCTCATAGTTATAGCAATAGTAAGGTAGATGTGTAGCATCAACATCAATTTTCATTGTCGAATTTGCAACAATGGTGTTGCAGACTATAATTGCACCAACATTCAAGCATATTCATAATATTTACATTAGGTTTCATTATTAGAGTTTCTGCAATTAAATATGTAGAAATAGGAGTTCCAATAACAGGAGTTGCAACAATGTGAATCGCAATAAATGTGTTAAGTTGTTAAATTATAGGGAGAATTATAATTAGAGTTGCAACCAATATAGTCTATTGGTTGGAATTTCAACATTGGGCATTCAATGGAATTGTGACAATGGGTGTCCTGGTGGTGACATTTGTGGTAGCTAGAGTTTCAAAAACTAGAAATCAACAATAGAAAATTAGCATCACCCCTTTGGATGATCTCCCTTCCTTTTTCGTCAATTGCTTTGACATCATTGACAACACCTATTCATCAAGTATGATATGGGATCAATGTTATTGTAGGGAGGAAATCCTACATTCTATCATTTTAAAGTGTTTTATGGGGTGATTGTCAACTACCACCACTGTGATAAGGAGCTCTATGCTCTGGTACAAGCTATGAAAAAGTTGAAACACTATCTAATGGTAAATGGCATAATAATCCACATAGATCACTAGCCATTAAAACTCTTATAGGCTTAGAATAAGTTACATTTGACCAAGCAATACAGGTAGACGAGGATTTTATAGAAAATTCATTTGGTGATCAAATAAAAGAAGAGCAACACAAAAAGGTTGGTTGACATGCTTTGAAGGCCACCCACATCAAATATAAGAACTTTTGGAAATCTAGTGAACATGGATCCATTCACCCATGATGCATATAAAGAGTAATACAATAGAGGATGTTGACTTCAAATATTTTCTTCAATAGTTTTGAAGTTAGAACCATGTGCATGAAGATCAAGCAAGCCATAGAAAAATGCAAGGCTAGGCATGAGTAGCATTGAACAAAGAATTCATCTAGAGTGGCAGACAAAACATGGATGCAGTTGAATAAGGTGACGTCGCAAGTTGTTGATAAGTGTTGGCTTGGGGGGGCCCATCCCAGGTTTAGTGTTAGTTAGCCAAACAAATCACTACACGATTGGCCCTTTCGACATCAACCTGTGGAGCGCGGACTGAAGTGTCACCCAATGCAGTATGGGGGGATGCTGGAACCAAGTTTCCACACCCTTGACATGGTTGTGATGTCGGTTTATTCCATCTATAACTACCTTCGCGTAGGTTTCTTCTCTCTCTGCCCTATCCTTTAGTACCTTCGTGAGGGGTTACCATTTGCTTTCATGCGTCCCTAACCAGGGGTTGAAGTCCTTTAGTGCTGCTAAGTCAGTCAGCTATGATATCTCTAAAACTATGCTAAGTATCTTACTTATCTTATTAGCAGATCTTAGTTTGCTTCATGAAAATAGATGTTCTTACTGGTATTCACTTAACTAATACATTTATACACATCCGCACATCATATAAGCATTAGAATTGAAATTCATACCCAACATAATGGATTCATAAACATGAAATAAAGAGGAAGAAATGATAGAATACTTCTCTTTATTAATGCTTCCAGATGATTACAAACTGGACTTGTCCTGTGCACTCATCTGCAGGAGTCTGTGCACTCAGCTATAGACTACTAGGCCTTTGCACACTCAGTTGGAGAGCCTCTACCTATGCTACGATGGAAAACTTAGACTTACACTTTAGAGCTATCTTTCTAATATCTTTGTCACTGATTTTCCATATTGTATGTCACTATCTACCTAGAGCTTCACTCTATTTATAGAATCTCATGGTCTAGGGAGCATGGGTAGCTCTTCTACAGCTGACATTACACTATCAAAATAAGGGTAAAAAACCCTATGACTCTTTAACAACTACACACTCTGCACCCACAAAATGTGGAGTCTTTACATTGGAATTATAAAATTGGACCAAAATCTGGGCTCTAAGCCCCAAAACTGTCCTTGGGGGATGTCGCGTCCAAGAAGCCACCAACACAGACATCGTGACTCACCCTTGAGCCACTCTGCAGGTGCAGAGATCTTAGCGTGAAGACTTCCCAGCTCTGTTTGAATCTCTGCAACTTCAACAACACACTGAGCGACCACCTGTTGGACTTCTTCCACATGCTGGTCAGTGACTACTGCTATTGAACTACTGCCCTGAATCCTCTACTGAGTTTCTTGTAGTTGTGCAAGTTTGGATTCAATGGAGATTGAAATTTGATAATCCTCATCAACCCATGGCTAAAGGCATGCTTTTATGAGTGCTTCCTTACACCAAGCAACATCCACCTATTCCTTGAGCACCTTTTCCTACTACATCCTTACAAGCTTCTGCGTAAGGGAAACCATCTGCACAGTCCCTTTTACTTTTTCATACTCATATTTTAGCTCGCACGGCTCTATCTCTAGGAGCTCTACATTTGGCTCCTCCTGCAGGGTGGTTAGGACCTTAAATGATTGCTCAAATAGCTGCATGCAGTCTACCACTATGTTGTCAACTGTCATTGTTGCTGCTGTAACAACATTGGTTCATTGTTCCTTGATTTCCGGCGTAGTTGAAGGCTGAGCCTTCAACTGTAGTTTTGTGATCTGTAGGTTCAGCTACAGCTGAACCCTGACCATATTTTTTCTAGCGTCGTGCGCCCCTGTGGCCAATTTGCAGACACACACCTCCCCCAGTTCTTCTACCTGAATGTCCAACTCTAGGACCATTTGACAGTTTTCCTCAATCACCTACATAATCTGTTGATTCTGCCCAACTACCTCATTATGCTATAGGCCACACTTTTCAATGTTGATGCATTGCTCGCTCATCACTTAAAGTGCATGACTCTCCCTGGCTTGAACTTCCACGGTGAGTCCATCCTACAAGAGATAGAGCATCTCATGAGGGAGCATAGCCATATTTAATTTGATGCCTTTCAAACCGTGGCCCTGTTGACCTCCTTCTCTATAGTAAGTGCCCCATATGGTAGCACTATCATGTTGGTCACCCTTGTGCGCAACTTTTCCTCGGTAGCTGTAGTGTCGATCGTAAGGCTGGTGGACACTACACCAACCTGTGGAGTGCATACTTGTAACTCCTGCAACTTTGTCCTGAGAGCCCCCAATACCAACTGTTGTGGCTCTTCAAACTAGTGGAGGGCCTCCGTGGTGACATCCCTCACCGTTTTACCGATATCATGCAAATCCCACTCAGTGAGGGTGATTGGATCGAAAGAATTCTTTAATGCCTTTGTCTTCTTTCACGGCATTGTTTACTCTCATGGTAACAGATGCTTGAGTTGGGTGGATGTTGTCTACGAGTGTGTGTCACCTTGTTTTGTGCCTATCTCTGGTTTAGGCAAAGGTGACTTATGTCCTTCATGCTCTTCTTCTGCTATTTTCTAGTGCTTTGCCAACTTTGCAGCGTCGCACACTACCTAGGCCTTAATTGTTGCTTCTTCTTTCTTGCGCTTTTCCACCAATTGTGCCATCTAATGTTTTGTCTCTTCCTTCTTGCACTGCATGATGGACTTCTCCATTTCCACTGTGGAGCTAGCTGGAGCACGCCACTCTGGTGGCTAAGACTCAAGGATTGTGAATATCACATCGTGATTTGACAAATACGGTAAATCATGCCACGTCTTCGTAGGGTCCTTCCACGCCTTGATGAGGACATGGTGGAATCTTCTTTGAACTCTACAAAACTCTACAAAATGTTATAGACTATCAGTGATAGTAGTGACCTGCAATTCATCCCCATTTGGATATTCATCTCCATTAGTATCCAAAATATTTTTCTCTCCTTTATCCTCTGTACGTCCCTGGTGACCCACAATGAAATGTACTTTGTTGCCTATGGAAGGTTCGGTGTGACCAAAGGGAACTCGCTATCTTCAGGAACCTCCCATGCCACTAGTATGATGAACAACAAGATCCATGCATAATGAAACCATACTCTTGTGTCTCACGATAGTTTGCAAGGAACTCACTGCATAGGTAGTTCGCTTAGTTGAACTGGAATCCTTCTATGCATTGCGCCATTAGTGAAACCACTGGTGTAGGCAACTCATCTTTATGACACTTTTGCATCACCTTCCCTACCAATATTTTTGTCCTGAACTTTACGGTAGTGTTACTGATGCTAAATATGGAATACCCTTGCTTCTTCTTCTCCAACTTAAACATATTTTTCATTGCCTTCGCGAGGATCAACTCACCGCCTTTTCCCTCTGAAATGTTTGATGGATCCTCCCCAGAGCAAGGTAGCCATGTAATTCGGTGAATCAGATGGTTTATGATGGGGATGGGCTCCTACAGCCACAAGAACCCATCATGCACCAAGAAAAGCAACTGCATGATGAAAAAAATGGTCACTGGGGTACAGTGGTAATGCAGTAACCAAAGCAAGTTTAGAAACCTGACTTTCTCTACACCTCTGAGCCATTTGCATGGCTCCAATTCAAACATTCTAGCCATTGTGTCCATCTTCTAGTGCATTAGCTTTGTAGTCGCTAAATGCGGGAACTTCTCGTGGTCAGTGAGGTCCCAATATTCAAATTTCAACATGGGAACCCATCTAAAAAATAATAGCATCTGGGAGCAGCAAACTTTTCACAGAGATCTTTCAATCATCTATATCCTTCAACACCTCAGCTTTACCCTTTCACAGAGGAACATATTCAAGTAACCGAGTAATAGGGTCCACACCATGGGTTTCAACTTCCATCTCTTCACCCTCCTCCTCCACCAATATTTCTTCAAATTCCTCCTCCTCGACCTCTAAATTAATGGCCTTCCCCTTTTCCTGCAATGTGAGCTTGGTCCTTAGTGGAGTTCAAGGTAATACTCATGCCGGGATCATGGCCTGCTTATCCTTCTTGGGTATTTATGCTCGAGGTGATTTAGGGACCTCAACAATTATTCTGGCATTCTCTGTGGCTTCCACTTATGCAATATCCTGCACGGCATCCTTGGTTGTCGCTACTCTTGTGTGCATGGCTTCTTCGAGTGCTAACATAACACTACTCCATAGTTTTTTTTAGTGTCTGGTAGTTTCTCAAACAACAAATTTTCTTCCAGTCTCGAATAAGTATCGATTCATGAATACACGAGCACACAAAACTCAATTCTCAAATTTCCAAGTGTTGTTTGCTGGAAATCCACTTGTAATTTATAGCCCCTTTTGAATTTGAATTTGACTGTTCCCCCCACATTCAGTCCATTAATGCTAGATTGGCGACAAATTTTGAAGAATCTAGCCCATAAAGTTCGCCTTAAATCCATTTTGCCCACTCCATTGGCCCTCAAACCAAGTATCAAATTGTGAATAGTGACTTTAACAGTCACTTTCCGATAGACCTTCATATGAGTGAAGCTATCCTCGCACTGTCACAGACCCTGTGACACTTCGCTACTACATGTAGTCTTGACATTACACATTTCCCAGGCATAGTGTTTCATAGTCCCGTGCCTCATTTCAGCTACTTGGAGCATTACCACTATGCTACTTCAATATAGTCACATCACGAGATTGCCAGTGTATGGCTTCAACTGAATGCCATTCACCTTAACTGGAAAGGGTTCTCCATTTAACTTGACTAGTTGTACCACACCTCCGACGATAATCTCCTTAATAATATACAACCCTAACCAATGCATCTTGAACTTCTATAGGAATTTATCAAACTTACTATCATAGAACAACACCATATTGTTTACCTTGAATGTGCGCAGCTTGATGTGTCGGTTGTGCCTTGCCTTTTCACGCTGTTTTTGGACCTGATCGTGAAATCCAACCAAAAATCATTCTTCTTTGAGCTCATCCAGTTGTGCGAGCCTCTCCTCCAGGGCTCCATGATCCGTCTTACCTGTGAGCACTTCTATGCATAGACTAGGCATGATGTATTCCATAGTCATCATGGCTTCCACTCCATGGACAAGCCTGAAAGGTGTATGTCCCATCAGTTTCTTACATGTCATTCGATAAGCCCATAACATTGCAGGTATACGTAGGTCCAAATCACTTCGTTGTGCATTTAATAACTTGGTAATTTCATTTTCAAGCACTTTGTTCAATGCCTCCACCATCTCATTATCCTGTGGGTGATAAGGTGTACTCTTTTAGTGGTACAAATGAAATTCCTTTGTTAGTGTGTTGATCATCTCGTTCACGAAGTGGGCATCACAATCACTCATCAAGATCTTTGGACATCCAAATCATGTTAGTACATGCTCAAATAGAAACTTCATGGCAATTTCCCCTATGCAATCCTTCACCGACTATGCTTCTTCCCAATGAGTTAAATACTCCATCACAGTTATAATATACCTCACGCCTATATTTCCTTGAGGTTTAATAGATCCTAAGAAATTTGTTGCCCACTTTTCGAAAGGTTGTAACATAATTTGTGGATTCAAAGGCATTTCATCCCTTCGTGATGGCCTTTCTATTTGTTGACATACATCACATGCCTTCCAATATGATTTTGAATCTTGATTAAGGGTTGGCCACCACAATCTGGCATGTAGAATCTTTTGTGCGGTTTCTATTCCTACATAATGTCCTCCCATGGCGCCCCCATAAGTGTTTGCGAGGATGCTGCTTTGTTCAAACTCATGCACATACTTTGCAGTATTTCATCATTCCCCATCTTGTATAGATTCCCAACAATGATAGAGAAATATACTGCGCGCATCACTAATTCCTTCTTTTGCTGGATAGACTATCCTTTTAGCATAGTTCTAGTTGTTAGAAAGTCTATTATATCCTTGAAATGTCCTCCAAACTAGTAGGTTCTGCCCCTGTCTCGATGTGTGATAGGTGATCTAGTCCTACGTTCAATCATCAAGGCTTTACAACAACTATGAAATTGTACTCCTTTAATAATAAGAGCCATCCTCAAATTTGCCCCCCCAACACAGACTTGTTGACCAGGTACTTTAGTCCCGAGTGATCTGTATACATCTTAAATTGGCCTCCTAGTAGGTAGTGTTGGTACTTCTGGAGTGCATACACCATAGCTAGCCCCTCATGCTCAGTGGTGGAATAATTCTTCTCTACTTTGGATAAGTTGTGGCTTTCGATGCAATAGGGTGATCCAAGCCTTCTTCACCCTATGTTAGTACTACCCCCAATGACATGAATGACATTTCGACATGTACATGGAACTCCTTCCTCGAGTTCGGGAAGACTAGAATTATCGCAGTAACCATATTTTCTTTCAATATATCCAAGCTTTTCTTATAGTCATCGTTCCAATAGAATGTGACATCATTCTTCAACAATTTTTCCATCGTCGCAGTGATCTGGGCATAGCCTTTGATAAACTTTCTGTAATATCCCATATGTCTGAGATTAGCGAGTCGTTGTTTCACACTTCTCGGTGCTTCCAAGTTCAGAATCACTGTGATCTTCACAAGGTATACCATCAGCCCTTGTCTACAAACCAAATGCCCCAATAGGTTCGCCAAAGGAATGAGAAACAAACACTTCTTGAGGTTGAGCATGATTTGGTATCTTCTACAGGTATCCAACATCAAGCACAAGCTCGCTACATGGTGCTTAACCAACCCAAAGACAGTCCAATCATCAAAATAGACCTCCAAGAACTTATGAATATACTCCTTGAATGCCGCAACAACCACGCATGAAAAGATACTAGGGGCATTCTTCAATCCAAACAACATGGTAGTATATTGAAAACAACCCCACTCAGTCGCAAAGGTTCTCTTGCTCCTATCCTCCAGTGTGGTTTTGATCTGGTCGTACCTAGAGAACCTATCAGTGAAACAATATGCTTCCTCACCACCTACATCGTCCAACATTTCATCTGTGAATGGAGTTGGGAATGGCTCATGCACACAAGCATCATTCAATTTTCAGAGATCCATGCATATCCTTATCTCGTCCTTCTGCTTCTTCTCTTGCACCAGCATTGCACTTACCTAATCAGATTATTCCACAGGCTCAATGATGCTTGCTGCAAGCATTTTGTCTAGTTTTAAGTGGACGTTCTCCTTGTATTTCAGATTTAAGTGGTAAGGCCTCTACTTAACTCGCTTCACATCGGATTTTAACATGATCTTCATCACTCCTAGATCTCTGATTATTCCTTTCAAATCTATAAACTTGGTCGGGAATAAGTCCTGACATTCATGGAGTAACTCAACGACCTTACCCACTGTCGTGTTGTCCAAGCAATCTCCAATCTTTGCAAAGTTGCATTCTACCTCTGTACCAATGTTCACATGCTTAGTTTTCACTTGTGTAGCTATATCAGGGTTCTCAATAGATGGTGCTTGAACCTTGCAGTGGCCTTTTGTTTCTATAATGTTATTATTCTAGATCCTCGTCCTCCTTTCTAGCAGTTACATTATAACATTCCAACACGTGACTGAGCTGAGTAGCCCATTCAGCTTGAATCAAGTCTAAAGGCTCTTGTGGTATCCTAAAGATGGTTACTTTTACCTCTTCTAGCACTTCATCAATACTGTCCTACCCATCCTCAAAACTGAAGGTCATCATGAATCCTTCGCATAGGATATCTCATTCACCTATGCCATGGTGGAGCTCTATCTCTATATACTAGTTCATTGGTACAACATCAAGGATATGACAGAATAGGTGTACCCACCCAGGTTGTGGGTTTTCTCCATAGGCCTGTGTCCACTTGGCTAGATGTTCATGCATATCATCTTATCCATCATACTTGTTTGTTAATCATACCCTAGGCTACCCAAATTGTGTTCGCATTATTCTCCTACACTTGCACCAATCATCAAAGCTTCCTTCGTTCTTACCCACCATCTTGTGAGTGTAGCATGTAGCACCCAGTCCAAGGCTTAGAAGCATTTTTTTCTGGTAGCTCCCTTTCAAATGCATCCAAGAAGGTATCTACCTCATTTAAACCATCATAAGTAGGCAAATTCCTTTCTTCTGACAACACACAGCGTAGCGACTGGGTCATCATATTACAATTCAACATAGTTACTTCGTCTAACTGAATATACCATTGTTCTACTTCCTCGTCAAAATTCGAAGTGCAAGAAATCTCACTCTCCCATGTAAGCTGCCCATCCATAGTGCCATTCTTGGTTTCGCACTATTATCTTGTAGATTCAGTCCAAATCATCATCACTCTCATACTGGTGGACTTGTTCAATATAGTGCAATCGCTCAGCAGGATCTAGGGGTATTATTACACATAGTGACTTCTTCTCAAAGATCATATTTTGCTTCTTCAGATTGATTACCCCATTCATAGAAATGGACTAGTCAATTCCCAGGAGCATGGTGGAGGGATTGTTGTCATCAACAATCTCTATTACTTCAAAATATGTTGGCCACGCTCGCTCCCTCAGTATCCACAGTTACTCCCTGCAATCACCAAATGGGTATAATTTTCTGTTGGTTCACCATTCTTTGTTGAATTGGAGACCCTTACAACATAGGTCTTCCCATTCACTCCCATGTCTGTTTTGGTAGAAAATTCGCATCTGATCCCAAATCTAGAATGACTTGATTCATCTTGTATTCTCTGATATACGCTATGAGCCTCATTTCATGCCCCGTCCTTGTTTTATGCTTTCCAATATTCCGTATTATGCATGGTTCTCTTGGCATGGTCCCAACCAATTTGTTGATGAGTCCCTATAACCCTTTCACAACCTTATTGTTGCACATCAAATTCATACAAGTTTCCAAGAAAGTTGTGAGCATAGAGGGGTCCATCTCCAGCTCAGGCTTATCTTTTCTTCCTGACGTGGAGGCCACAACAAAGCTCTTCTTAGCTTCCATGAAGGTTTCCTAAGCATGTTCCAAATCAAACTTAGCTTCTTTCTCTAGGGCTTTATGAACCCAGGTGTTGTCTTCCAGTTGCTTCCCTTTGTCATCCCTGTCGCGATTCCACTTTGGAGCATAATATTTACATTCGGGTCTTCCTCGCGTGACTCAAACCTCATCATCTGCAGGTTCTAACTTGGGGTAGGTGGTAGAACTCCTTTGTCACGTATCCTAGCTATTAGCATAGGACAATCTTCTATCTCATGATCGAACAACGTGCAATACTTGCACGACAAACACATTGGATTAGCGAAATCGTAGGCATAGTGTCTTGGTCCTCCGCAATTATAGCAAATCAATTGTACGTGACCTCTACCAAGTTCTCCTCCACCTCCGCCTCATCCGTGCCCCTAAAATATTGTTCCCACCAACCCTACATTCTGGTCAAGGGGCAACATTTCAGCTTGAACCCTATAGGTGCGAGTTCTATCCATCATCAATTCATAACTCCTACAAGTACACTCATCATATCCCATGGACCTACAAAAGATGCAGAAGAAGTGTTGCAGAGTTTGTGTATACTTCTGTAACAAGTGGCAGTTATCCATGGCATGCTTTCTGGCTACTTGACAGATAATGTACCACAAAGTAGGTGTAGTACTAGGTCCTGCTTGAGCTTTTTGCCTTAGAGGCATCAGTCCTCCTCTTGTAAGGCAATTTGTAAAGACTAGGTAGTGGTCTTTGTCATGACCTTGACACTTGCATTTCACACACCATAATTCTTTGCATACTTCTAACTGAACCATCTTATCCTACTTCAAGCTTTCGATATCGTGGCACAAATTCTTCAGCTGCGTGTGGATTTGTTGTACTCCCAAATTCAGATCTTGCATCGGGATCTCATGTAGTATCATGGCAATCTCCAGGGCCTCTGCCTGAGTTTTTATATTCCACTATGATAGCACACTACTTAAATGTGGTAATACCAAAGCCACAAACCCCTCATGATGTTGTCCATCTGTCAAATCCTCCTATAATGTGATCGAGCCGATGATGGATGGGCTGCATGATCTTATCCTCCAATGCTTCCAATCTTCGCACTAGCTCCGGGGTCCACACAATAGGACCATCAAGTTTCCACCTTCCTTGGCTATCTTGTACCTTCGATCCACTCATATAGATCAGTATGGAAGGAAGCAAAAAATATTTTGTCAATCTCCATATATAGGTAGCTATCTAACCACTGATCTTTTGACAGTCATAGGTTTACGTTTTCCTGTGGCATGAACTCGTGAATTCTTCTGTCTAACCAACATTCATTTTATTTCTTAGTTGGATTCTAATGATATGACATCACACATCTCTATGCAGATTCTGGTCCTAGAAATGGGACCATTTTTTGATTGAGGGGGCTTGACCCAAGTTTAGCATTAGTTAGCCAAACAAATCCCTACACTACTAGCCCTTTCAGCATCAGCCCATGGAGTGTGGATTGAAGTCTCACCAGAAGCAGTATGGGGGGAATGCTAGAACCAAGTTTATGTACCCTTGAGATGGTTGTGATTTTGGTTTATTCCAACTCTACCTACCTTCACATAGGTCGCTTCACTCTCTGCTCTATCCTTCAGTACATTCGCGAAGTGTTACCATCGGCTTTTGGGTAGCCCTAACTAGGGGTGATGTCCTTTCACACTGCTAAGGCAACAATCTGTGATATCTCCTAAACTATGCTAAGTATCTTACTTATCTTATTAGCCGATCTTAGTTAGCTTCACAAAAGTTGATGTTCTCACTGGTGTTCACTTAACCAATACAGTTATACACATTCGCTCATCATATAAGAATTAGAACTGAAATTCATACCCAATATAACAGATGCATAAACAAGAAATAAAATGAAATAATTATACAATACTTCTCTTTATTAATACTTCTAGATGATTATAGACTCGAATCAGCCTATGCACTTAGCTGCAAATGTCGTCACACTCAGCCATAGACTACTATGCCTCTGCACACTCAACTGCAGAGCCTCTACCTATGCTACGAGCTAAAACTTAGACTTACACTTCAGATCTATCTCTCTAACATCTTCGTCATTGATTTTCCATATTGTATGTCCCTATATACTTAGAGCTTCACTCTATTTATACAATCCCATGGTCCACGGACCATGGGTAGATCCTCTACAACCGATATTACATTATCAAAATAAGGGAGGACAACCCTATGACTCTTTAACAAGTACCCGCTCCACTCCCACAAAATGTGCAGTCTTTACAATGGAATTACAAAATTGGACCAAAATCTGGGCTCTAAGCCCCAAAACTACCCTTGGGGGATCCCGCGTGCAAAAATAAGAAAATCAAGGCTTTGGAATATGGTCCCTTTGAGATAATTCCTATAGACTCTATCTACCCCCACACATGCACATTCACTTAGTGGTAAATGTAGAAAATTTGAAAATCAATGAGCCTTACATGTTGGATAACCAAGAGGAAAGGTGTTATCTTCTCTAGAGGATTTAGCACTAGATTTTCAAGCAAAGTTAAAGGAGGATACAAATTTGTAGCGAAGGTCCATCACTACAAGACAATGGTAGCATGAACTTTGGTTGATTGGGTTGAAAGGTTAGCTTTAAAGTAATGCTAATTGGTACTCCAACGAGAAGATAGAGGACATATTTCCTCATCTCTTTCATTAAAACGTTTTGGATACTAAAACCCTTGGAGAATGTAGAGGTATGATCCACATTTGATGATTAAATTATTTTACATCCTTCTTAATGCTTTTATAGTGGAATAATTGGAGGAATTAAATCACAAGATGATTTTTACCAGTGGGTCCCAGTTTGGTGAATTGGGGTTTTAAATTTTCTGGAGGAAGGTTAAGGAATTTCATGATTTTTGTTAGGTTCCAGAAACGTTTCACTTGTGCCAAACCACCTAACATTATTATACACTCAGATACCTTTGAAACAATGTAAAATACAAAAAACATAGCCAATATTCTAAAGTAATTCCACCATGATTTGAAAGGATGTTGTGTGAGCCACATTACTCATGATAAAGGGGCTAGTCATGTGAACGTGATGAACAATAATCTATAAGGGTCAATATTATAAATCTAGTTAGGAGTTGAAAGAGTCAAACTTAACCACTAATAGGCTATTGAGCTATGTTATTACTAGGCAACTAGGTAAAAAGTGGTTCCACCTTATTCGAGTGCATTTTGTTCCATAGATAAGAAGAGTAGCTATAAGTGGATAGAGAGAGAGGAAACAAAGAGGGATTTTTTTCTATAGTATTCCATCATCCATAAGTATCACTCCTTTTTACTTGCATCCATTTACATTTAGAGAAAGAGAGAGCAAAGAAACCTTACCTTCCAGCTGGGTATTCCCCCAAAAGGGTTTACTAGAACATATCCTTATGTCATTGTGGTTTGTGAGTTCGTATTTTTTTACTACTCTATTTTTTTTAATTTAAAATATACAATGCACAAGCAGAAATAGAAAATTAATAAATTCAAGAATCTAAGGAAAAATAACCCTCATCATATATATTTTTTCTTTTTAATATAATTTGTCATGCCTATAATGATGAACTATCAAGTGGGATACCAACAACTATTTATAGATCAAGTAACTACTCATGTTACAACTAAATGCCTTGCTCCTTATTCAACGTGAATTTGGTTTGCTTAGTCACAATTTTTCTTAACTCTCTAATATCACATACAAGTGCATCAACAATACTAAGTTTCCCCAAATCCAATTCCCCAAGATCTAGGCTATAAACAATAGGAAAGTAACTTATTTAGTAATGCTAAATCAAATAACACCATCGAAATATTCGGCTCTTAGTTTCCCCCATTTTTTTTCTGAGCAAAATCATAACTTTTTATTAAAAATTAAAAGTTACAACAGTACATGCACAAGTGCATTCGTATGTTGTCCCTGAATACCCTATGTATGTGCTTCAAACACTCATCATAGCCAAGCTATAAAAATATCATTTACCTAGGTAAATTGTGTTTCTTCCTTTTACCATTTTTGTTTTGAACTTTGTGCGAAACACTGGAAACAATAGTTGATTCTTCTCCTTCTAATATTGTTGGAACTTTCTTGTCCGATTCTGAACTCTAAAAAATGCATATCTTTTTGTTCAACCTGCTCCTTGACTATTTCTCTTTTCCTCATGCTAATTAAGAAAATTTTGGATCATCGATAAGAAAATGATTTTCTTTACATTTTTGGGATGATCATTTTACTTCTCTTCTCTATACTCCATTTGGGTAACTTATTGATCGTGTGCTTCTAGTTTTTCCTGACTCTTGTCCATTTCTTCCCCTTCATCATCAAAAGAGGGAAAATCTAGAAATTTCTAAATCTTTGGATTTTGTGATCTCTTATTTATCATATTTCTTGCTTGTGGGCATCAATTCTACAAGTTCCCTGTCTTCTGACGGATCCAAATTTGAAAGTATTATTTTTAAAATATAATCGGTGTGCCCACCTGAAATATTTTTGATTCATATGGACAAAATTTGGTAAGACTTTTCCTAAGTCTATCACCAGAATTATGCGAGAAATTGTAAATATACATTTATTTATTCTCTATCAATCTGTCTTTACAAATCTCCCCAATGGATGGCCAATGCCTTCCAGGACTTGGTGATGCTAGAAAGGAAGAGGGATATTATGTAACCTTACCCATACCAACATATTTGTTACCACCATTGTTTTGGCATCAAAATTAAGAAAGAATGGATTTACAAAGAGACCCTCCTCCCTTCCCCAAAACCATGGTCCTTCATTTATGACATATTCCAGGTCTTTCTAATTCTCGAATTGAACAACAAAATATCCTTTTTTGCAGAATTAAATATCCCAATTTTTAGTCCAGTTGAGGTAGATCAATTGATGGATATCTTTATACTTGTTGACAGAAACCATTAAATTGGTATATAATAGATCTACCTTATAGAACAGTGAAAGGAAAACTCAATTCTATAAATTTTATTAACAGATCTCGTGTTTTTTTCCACCTTCTCCACTAGGTAAGGACCTATAAGTATGGAATCTAGGGATTCTTTGTCTTGTGTGGAAACATTCCCTCTCATTTGGTCCTTAAATGAAGTCATACCCTTCGTAGCTAAAGTTGATCCAGATGGAATGCTCATTCCGTGAGCTCCACCAGGTAACCTAAAATTTGTAATGATAGTAATATTTTATTTTGATGGCATCTTGTAGTGATTTTCCCTTAAAGATAAAATTCTAGTTATTAGATTGGATACCCAATTTTCTTGCACTTTAGCTTTCATACCTAATACTAGATCCATTTGTTGAGCCCCATAAATTATTTAATTTTCATTTAGGGTATTTAAAAAAAATTAGAACTCCTCCTCATGAACCAATTTTGAATCTTCATATTTGTAGCTAATATATGAAGAGATAGAGACCCATAACATACATCAGGGGTGGCACAAAGATAGTTTTCCTGGATCCACACCCACTAAATCATAGTAATAAAGGTTCAAATGCCACCTATTCATCACAGCTTCCCCAATCTGGCCTAATCTTGCATCAGCATAAAACAAGAAACTTGATGAAAGATCCAAGATATCATTACTTATATTTATTATCTAGATCCTAAGAAAATTTCCAAGATACCACATATCCCCGCCCCTACAATATACTTGAAGGAAAAAAAATGAGATGATAGATATGGGCATTTGTTTATGAGATCCAGCATACAACAACGAGTGATAGATGAATGGGGATATTATATGTCCCAGATCTATTGGATGCATGAAATAGTGAGTCTATATCACTTTGATCCATCCCCTTCAATGTTTTACCACGTGATCCATGATTCTCCTCTCTCATCCAATGAGAAAACTATCCCCAAGGTTTCATATCTTTGCCAAAAAAAAAGATAGCAAGACCTCTGAGATGTTATAGGTTTGATCACATGAAACCTTGTGCATTATCACCTCCACCAATCCCTCTCCAAGAAGCTAATAATATTATATATGGCTCCCTCATTCATGCAAGAGTGAATATGATTTGGAGAAAAAAATTACAAGTGTCCAAACAAGGTAAAAGTGAAATATTGCAACCCTTTCATCATCTACCCATTTTCCAAAGTCAACATTAGATGTTATTTTCCATAAGCCTTCTTCCATTTCAAATGCTTTTTAGGCACTAGGATATGGTAATATTCCATAATTATCTTCACCGATACATGATACCTTTCAGTACGTGTACTTCTCCATTTTTCGCCAAGGTATCAACTTGTAGTAGGTTATTTCATCCAAGATACCAATATATAAGCATCATCATTGTCATCATAATCAATCTCACCATATTATAAAATTTATTAATGACGTAATATCTTGTACATGCATACATTATAGCTAAGCATAAAATACATGCATACATCATAGACCATAGTGTGGATCATACTAATGGAAATGTATTCAATGCATGTATATGACATAAATCATTTGTCAATTGAAGATTTCATTAATCATACCATAACAAAAGCAAATCATTTTAAATCATCATCAAATCTCACTATTTCCACATAAAATTAATTAAAAATACAAATGGTAAATGCAATATCATCATTAATGAGTAGATATCAACACATCAAGGTGCATGTTAAACAACAAGTGTATGTAGTACCAAACATACTATCACAAACTAATAAATCATGCTAGATATTATCAAATAATTACCAACACTTCATATCTATTAGCAAGTTAATGTTGTCACTAATAAATATAAATAATTATCACAATCACTAATATGGGAAAGCATAAGGGTGTCGTGATCCTATAACACCATATCCTATAAGACAAACTAAAACATCAACCCGTCATAACACTTTTATCATATAAAAGTCATATCAATTAATTATTACCCATTATAAGCCATTAATGATATATTCATCAACTGACACCTATGTCCTCAAAAAGAAAATATCAATAAGGGACCATCCTAAAAGGGGAATCCAATTAACAATTAAAAAATCTCAAATTATAATCAAAGAGCAGTGGTCACATAATGCGAAGCTTAATAATAGTTACTAAAAGTGGAAGACATCACTTGTCACCAAGGTATGATTCATAAAAAAAATAGTCATTAACAAAAAATTCAACCATTATCCATGTAACATGATACTTGTAAGCAATGACTATAAATAATAAACATAAATTTAAGCATGCATAAATAATAATAGTATCTACCATCATAGAAAACCATTTTTTTCACAATATCCACATGAACCATGGGATGTTACAAGTTATTAGTCATCACTTCATCAACAACTACATGAATATTGTTTTGATCTACAAATTTAATGTGCTTTCTTAATAACTTATAAATATCATTAAATATAGCAACCCAAAATAGACTCTTCACAACAAAATAATTATTTATTATAAAAACGACTTCATTTATTTGATAAATTCAAAACCCATAGGATGGTAATGGAAAGTGGGACCATTATTTTGGATGGAGATAGCATCGTATGAGACCCATGTTTTAATGAATTTAACTTTCATTCAATTCTTTCTTCCTCAACCCTAGTTTGTTGTAAATGCCATTTCTCATTAGGTTATTTTTTTTCAAATTGTTAGATCTAAGACTTTTGTGATCCATATTGTAGGTAAATTCTACTTGAGCAATTAATCACAACAAATCTTGTATAATGCTAAAATCTTTTATTATAAAGGATTATTTTATTAGGTATTAGATTTACTATCACTAAATTATTCTTAAATTTATGAAAATAATTGCAATATGAAAAATGAAATAACAAACAAATAAACACTAACAACGATTCAATAAACACAATATGTATCCCAAGGAAATCTACAATGGGAGAAGAGACAACAAGAAGGTGAGGCCTATGCTATTAGGGTGCTCACTATCTAATATTGTTCAACACTATGACCTTAATGGATGCTACATAATGTTATTTTTCCGCTATTATTCTCTCAAATCCCACTCCTATATGCTATACTCATTTGCGGAACAAGTACAATATTAAATAATGGAAACCCCTCTCTTTCTAGTAGTTTGTTATTTAACATAACCTTATTGTTTTCTAGGAATAATGTTTCTTCACTCTTAACCTCAACTAATGACAAGGTTTGGGACCTTTTAGAATTGTCTTGAAAATCCACATGTGGTTAGCCCCACATGTCTCTTATGGGGCATAACCTATCATCCACTCGATACCATGGTGACCAATAAGGTAGGTAAACTTACAAGAGGCATAAATTCCATATACTAAGTCTAATTAAGGTGATTTTTACACCATTGGAATTGTCTTCATGTTTATAAAAGCATGAATGGAATGAAAACTATGATCACAAAACTTTTATCCAAAAAAAATTGATGTGATATCTCAAAATTCCTTGGTAATGTTTTAGACCACAAATATTCAAACTAGTATTCATTAATAAAATGTGTCATACAAGCCAATTTCACCATTTCCCCCCCCCAAAAAGTACAAATGTAGATGACGATTTTTATAACAACCCATTATGGATCATACCTCCCCATTTAAGGAGTAATTTGGTCCCAAAAATATTTTATTAAGCGAGGAGAGGACATTATTTCCTATGCTTTCTCTCTAGAGTATCATTATTCCTTTCCTAGAAGTTATCCTTTGATCCCTATTTGCTAGATCCTATGCTACTATTATTTGAAATTCTATCATTCTTCTATAAATCTATGTATTCTACACACTATATATGATATTTTGGTGTTAAGTCCTATATGGTAAGTAGGACCTACACATTAATATCTTGATCCAACATCAAAAGATCATAGGGTTTCATATTCTCCTCATTCGCTACTCAGTAAACTTATTTAAATGGGGTAGATTAAGTTTTTATGAATAATCACCTACTAATACATCAAAATAACCATACTACAATGACTTCATCTTCTTTGCAACACCTTATAGTGTTTTCTTATTTATTTTAACCAAAAACTGTCTCCCACATTGAATGATTTCTCAATTTCATGTTGATCACGTTAGACATTATACTTTTCTTATAATTTCTTCACCGTTTCATGTACTTGCAAATAGATACACCTAATATCTTCAAAAAAAACATTCCCACTTTCAATTCTTCTCCTCATATGTTTTCCATCACTCATCCTTGCTGTCCATATATGTCGATTAATATTTACCTAAGGGTCACATGTAATACACTTTACCATTAGTATGTATGGTATTGTTGTTTCAGTTCTTCTTTATAAATTACTTTATGTAGTAATTTTCGATTTGATTTTCAAATGTCTAAGAATAATTTAATAGTCAATTATAAGATGTACATTCTTATGGTGACATGTTATATTATTTAAATTATCATTATTCATTGCATTAATCTTTCGTCTTTCTTGAGAATAATGTTATGCTCATTCGACATGTGTATGTCTAGGTTTGGGTAGGAAAACAAGTTATTGTATGAATATTCCATTCATGATATAAGCAATAGATGACATACAAGCCTCTTAATGGGCCAAAATGTTTTTTCCTCTTAGTATCATTTAAGAGTTGATTATAACATGTACCATATGTTTTCCATGAATGTATTAGATAATATCTATTATATCTATTTATTTAAATTATCATTATTTTATTGAACATGTTCATCGATATCTAATTTTATTTTATAACAACGGTATATCCATACAATGTGTGTATGACTTCCTTTGTGAATGTTGACATAGCAATGAGAATTAGAGTGTATAAATGTTATCCGTGTAACATGGATAACATTAGATGATTGTAGTCAATGATGCCCTACTTAGTTATGAAAATGAAAATTACAAATTTTGAAATTTTCTTTTTGAGATTTCATTTTTTCATACCATATGCTTTGCAGTTTTAATATTGATAACTATTTGTAAATTACTAGAATGGTTAGCTGAATATACCATTTACAAGTCTTCAACTTTGGTAGAAATCTTTTCTTTTTCCATATGCATATACATGTTACATGCTTCTCAATGTAGGAAAGCAATGAATAGCCATGGTGTTGTTATTGATAGGTTCTTCAATTTTATTGCTATTTTAATTATTTATTAATATTGAGTTATTTATAAATGAATCATTAATAAGTGGGCAATCGATAGTCATTTGACATGGGTATGGTTTCATTCTTTTCTTTTAAATAGTTAGATTCGAGGATTTTAGGAATAAAATAAGTATTATGTAGTTTATATCTATCACTTTTTCCAAGTAGGAAATTTGATGTTGATTAATGTACATGTTGACTTGGATTTCAAGAAAGATAACATTTATTTATTGTTATAATAATGTCAATGGAGTTCCGTTAAACATAACATTGATTGATTGTTATAATAAGTGAATAGTAAGTCAATGATTTTATTTGTTTTTATTATAATAAATTTGTTTGTAATTAATTTGATTGACTGGAATTGTCTACCCTAAAATTTACCTTTTAGTTAGGATTTTAGAAAAATTCTTAATATTTTGAAAAAATTGTGAGTAACTTGACCTATTCCATTATTTTCCTTCAAATAATATGGCTTAGAGTATAGAGTATCATTTTTTTATACTACTCTATTACCCATGATAATTGTTTCTATTTTTCATGTCTTATACTATTTATTCATTGATTTGAATTTTGTACATCTTTTAAATTTAAATCTTAAATTTTACTTTTCATTATTTCTTACATGAAATTTATTAATTTTAATATTTAAGTTTTGATCATTAATTGATCATAAAAAATTGTGCTATGTAATTTCCCACATGGACCAATCACTACAATGAAAATGTGCTAAAACTAGCATTTGCACCACATGTTGCAAAAGAAATGCCACAAGGGAATGGGATAAGAAACATTAGCAATTTTGTTTCTTTATTGGTGTTTCTTTTTGATCATATGTTATTCTTTAAGAAAGCTATACAATAAAATTATCATATTGTTCCATTTTGTCACAGATATAGACATTAATTAGAGGAAATCAAGTATCTATTTCAAATTGTTTTCTTAGCACTAGATTCTTCCTCCCCCCTCCATTCTTTATTCTAAAGGAACCAAAAATACAAATGATCAATTTTACAGGGAAAAGGTTGGACTGACCAGATTTCCACCCTTTACAGCAGCAGTGGATGGCAACGCTGGCTTTTGCAGTTTTCCCATTCCTTATTCTTTGGAGAAGCACCAAGTTTTCCATCTGCAGCCTTTAGAGCACAGAAGTGAAGGCATGCATTTGCCCCAAAACCAACATCTTTTTTGAGTTTACTATTAGTCAAAGTAATCAGAAAATTAACACAATCTATAAATGTCATTTTCTTTTCTCAGTTATGTCAGAAAAATAATCCCACACCTTTTTTAATGATTTTAAATGATAAAAGTTCATAGTATTCTTGTGATCGTCAAAGGTTGTTGTCTTGAACTCCATTAACATGATTATCCAACCTGATTTGACATTATTTACATGAGCACCCAACTCATGTACTTCCCACAAGTTAGGATTCCCAACTCGTAATGTGGAGTCATATACAGTTACAAACATACCATCTAATGAAGTTTCAAATACAAATGAATGGGAGGTGAGGCGCCTACAGACCTTGAGAGAGAATAAAATGCACCAATGTGTTTAGAAAGTGACATTAAGGTTGCGACTATTAGTGAAACACTTTGTGTTGCATCAAAAACCTGTCAAAAGTAAGCTTCTTATCGGACATGATATGTGAATCATACTGCAAAAGGAAAACCAGATCAATAGGTTTTGGGAGTACTACTTCTGCGCATTTACCCACCTTCTTTCTTCACAGACTTCCCTGGCCAAAAGAACTATTGCAACTGAGGTTCAAGGGAGAATTAGAATCTATTCTTGTTTTATATTCAAGACTTTGTCAAGAGAACCCCACATATGAACGACCAAAGCCTTTATGATTCTTGACTAGATATAACGATAACATCTAGAAATTCTTTGCACATCCTTTAGCAAATACAGATCAACATCTCTTAAACTGTCTCATTACAAATTCCAAAACTTCATAAACTCCAAGTGAACAATATCCCATAATGAAATGCGACACCCAATCATGTGCTACTAAGGCAAAGCTCTAGAATGTGAAAGGCGTTTTTCCAAACTAGTATGTTAAGATCATTTCAATTTGATTACCAATAATCCCCACAAGAACAGATCCCAGCATTAAAATGGTGGAAACAGTTTGCATCCCTCACAATTATTTTCGCCCAACAATCTTGGAGATAAACTTTGTGGCGTTATGGAAGTCACCACAAACACGAAGGTTTTTGGTGATCTAGATAGGTGTCTGAGGGCAGGTACTAATAATTCCAAAAGCAATGGCCAACTTTTCACTGTGGCCACACAAGATTTATTCCTTTTCCTCCTCCTCTACAACATGCATTACAAAGCTTGTGCCTTGTATATACACTGCCTCTTCCATATGCAAACGCAAACTCATCAATGTGGCATAATTTTTTTGAGATTGTGTATCTAATCTGTCTCTGGCAAGAAATGCATGAACCTTGTTGTTGAGTTCAATCCAACTGCATCTTGGCATCGTTTTCAAGCTAATGTCTTTCATTGTTATTCTCATCTTTACTGTTTCATCCACCTGCCAATTGTACCATAGACATTTGACAATAGAACATAATTTCTATCATCTCTGGGCTCTACTTCAAAGAGTCATGCTGCCACATACTCTCCAAGCTCCAAGTTTTCATGGATTAAACTTGCATGAAGCAAGGCTACCCATATACCAGCACCAGGTTTTAAATGCATTTTTTTAATGAAATTTTGCGCTTCATCCCTGCCTCTTCCATATGAAAATGCAAACTAATCAATGTCGCATAAATTTTTTGAGATTGTGTATCTGATGTGTCTCCAGCAAGAAATGCATGAACCTTGTTGTTGATTTCGATCCAACTACATCCTGGCATATGTTTCAAGCCAATGCCTTTCATCATCATTCTCATCTTCACTGCATCATCCCACCTACTAGCTACAACATAGACATTTGACAATAAAACATAATTTCCAGCATCTCTGGGCTCTACTTCAAGGAGTCGCACTGCCACATACTCTCCTAGCTCCAAGTTGTCACGGATTAAACCTGCATTAAGCAAGGCTTCCCATATACTAGCATCAGGTTCTAAATGAACTTTTTAATAAAATTTTGCACTTCATATATTTTCCCATTGCGTCAAAGAATGTAAACCATGCATCCATAGTGTTCCATTTGAGGTGTGATATGGTAAACTTGTTTCATGTATTCAAAGTATTGCAAGCCTTCATCCACTAAGCATGCATGATTACAAGAAAATAGTACTACAACAAAAGTGGCATGGTATGGATTCATGCCTTCCACTTGCATTCGGTTAAAAAGTTGGAGAGCATCCTCATCATACCCAAGCATACTGTAGCCTGCAATCATTGCAGACCACGAGACCACATTAGCTTGAGACATCTTATCAAAGACTTGACATGCTAACACTTTGCATAGATGTCCATGATAGTAGTTTGAACAGAAATGTCAAAATAAAATCCATTTCTAAGTATGTAATTTTGGATCTCTTTAGCCTTTTTTAGATCTTCCAAGTAGCAAATGTGGGGAGAACGCTCAAGATGGTAGTTGAGTTGGGTTTTACACCTGCCAGTTGCATCTTATGGAAATGTTTCAGGGCATCATTAGTGTACCCATTGTGAAAACATGCTTTGATCATTGCATTCCACAAATCCACATTTCTCTCAGGAATTTGCTCAAATATCCGGTATGCAATCTCTGTTTTTCCACAGTTGGAATACAAATTCACTAGAGCATTCCTTGCATAAATATCCCACTGGAAGGTGCACCTTATTAAATAACCATGGGCTTCATTACCCATTTGCAGAGCTGCTAAGTTGGAGCATATAAGAAGAATGGTTACCACCATGTATAAGACAGTTTCCAAACCTCGTTGTTGCGATTTTCAAAATAGCTCCAAGGCCTCCTTGGTTTGTCCATTCTACTCATAACCTGAAACCATGGATGTATATAATACATAGTTTCATTCATACATTCTATCAAACACATGATGGGTATATTCTATGTTCCCACATTTTGAATACATGTCTATTAGAGCACTACCCAAAAAAACATCCACCTCATAACCCTTTCTAATAATGTAATTATGGATCTCCTTATTGGTGCCATCAATAAATTTCAATTTTCAAAATGGGTTTTCCTTGTTTTGATAAAACAATGTCTTAGATGTAATAACTGTCTATTGGATTTCTCTATCTTTTATTCCCAAGAAATTATATTAAAGGTTCAAAATAATTTTTTGAATTTCTATGGCACAAAAAAAAATGTTTGACCTAAAAAAAATATCTCACTTAACACAGAGCTCTTCTTTTTGTAAAAACGATAAACCCACAAAGTAAATAGATCATCCCATGTCGTCAAACAATTAGAAAAATCTGTAAATGTCGTTTTCTTTTCTCATTTATGTCAAAAAATAATCTCACACCTCTTTTAATGATTTTAAATGATAAAAGTTCAGAGTATTCTTGTGATCACGAAAGGTTGTTGTCCTGAACTCCATTAACATGATTCTCCAACTTGAGTTGACATTATTTACATGAGCATCCAACTCATGTCACTCCCATATGTTTAGCATTCCCAACTAGTAATGTGGACTCATATACAATTACAAACAACCCATCCAATAAAGTTTCAAATCCAAATGTATGGGAGGTGAGGCACCTACATACCTTGAGAGAGCATAAAATGCTCCAATGTGTTCAGCAAGTGACATTAAGGTTGCAGCTATCAGTGAAAAATTTTGTGCAGCATCCAAAACGAGTCAAACATAATCTTCTTATCAGACATGATATATGAAGCATACTACAAAAATAAAACAAGATCAATAGGTTTTGGAAGTACTACTTCTGCACATTTACCCACATGCTTTCTCGACAGACTTTGCTGGCCAAAAGAACTATTGCAACTGAGGTTCAGGAGAGAATGAGAGTCTATTCTTGTTTTATATTCAAGACTTTGTCAAGAGCATCCCACATATGAAAATCCAAAGCATTTATGATTCTTGACTAGATATAATGATAGCATACACTACAATGCCTTACACATCCTTTAGCAAATACAACTCAACATCTCTTAAACTATCCCCACAATAATAGATCCCAGCATTAAAATGGCGGAAACAGTTTTCATCCCTGACAATTATTTTCACCAAACAATCTTGGAGATAAACTTAATGGCATTATGGCAGTCACCACAAACACGAAGGTTTTTGGTGATCCAAGTAGGTGTCCAAGGGAAAGTACTAATAATTCCAAAGGCAATGACCAACTTTTCACTGTGGCCACACAGGATGTATTCCTTTTCCTCCTCCTCTACAACATGCATTACAAAGCTTGTGCCTCATATATACCCTACCTCTTCCATATGCAAACGCAAACTCATCAATGTGGCATAAATTTTTTGAGTTTGTGTATCTGATCTGCCTCCGGCAAGAAATGCATGAACCTTGTTGTTGAGTTTGATCCAGCTACATCCTGGCATCATTTTCAAGCTAATGTCTTTCATTGTTATTCTCATCTTTACTACATCATCCACCTGCCAGCTATAGCATAGACATTTGACAATAGAACATAATTTCTAGCATCTCTGGTCTCTACTTCAAGGAGTCGTGCTGCCACATACTCTCCTAGCTCCAAGTTGTCATGGATTAAAGATGCATTAAGCAAGGCTGCCCATATACTAGCACCAGGTTTTAAATGCATTTTTTTTAATGAAATTTTGTGCTTCATACCTGCCTCTTCCATATGCAGACACAAACTCATCAATGTGGCATAAATGTTTTGAGATTGTGTATCTGATATATCTCCAGCAAGAAATGCATGAACCTTGTTGTTCAGTTCGATCCAACTACATCCTGGCATCCTTTTCAAGCCAATGTCTTTCATCATCATTCTCATCTTTACTGCATCATCCCAACTGCTAGCAGCAGCATAGATATTTGACAATAGAACATAATTTCCAGCATCTTTGGGCTCTACTTCAAGGAGTCGCACTGTCACATACTCTCCTAGCTCCAAGTTGTCATCAACTAAACGTGCATTAAGCAAGGCTGCCCATATACCAACATCAAGTTCTAAATGCACTTTTTAATGAAATTTTTCACTTCATATAATTTCTCGGTGCCTCAAAGAATGAAAACCATGCATTGGTAGTGTTCTATCTGAGGTGTGATATGGTAAACTTGTTTCATGTATGCAAAATATTGCAAGCCTTCATCCACTAAGCATGCATGACTACAAGAAAATAGTACTGCAACATAAGTGGCATGGTCTGGCTTCATGCCTTCCTCTTGTATTCGGTTAAAAAATTGGAGAGCATCCTCACCATACCCATGCATACCATAGCCTGCAATCATCGCAGTCCATGAGACCACATTAGCTTGAGACATCTTATCAAGGACTTGACATGCTAACACTTTGCATACATGTCTATGATAGCAGTCTGAACAGAAATGTCAGAATAAAATCCATTTCTAAGTATGTAATTTTGGATCTCTTTACCCTTTTGTAGAGTTGCCAAGTAGAAAATGTGGGGAGAATGCTCAAGATGGTAGTTGAGTTGGGTTTTTCACCTACCAATTGCATCTTATGGAAATGTTTCAGGGCATCATTAGTGTACCCATTATGAAAACATCCTCTGGTCATTGCGTTCCACAAATCCACATTTCTCTCAGGCATTTTCTCAAATATCCGGTATGCAATCTCTGTTTTTCGACAGTTGGACTACAAATTTACTAGAGAACTCCCTACATAAACATCCCACTGGAAGGTGTTCCTTGTTAAATAACCGTGGGATTCCTGACCCATTTGCAGGGCTGCTAAGTGGGAGCATACAAGAGGAATGGTTACCACCACGTATAAGACAATTTCCAAACCTCGTTGTTGCGATTTCTGAAACAGCTCCAAGGCGTCATTGGCTTGTCCATTCTGCTCATAACCTGAAACCATGGATGTATATAATACATAGTTTCATTCATACATTTTGTCAAACATATGCTGGGCATATTCTATGTTCCCACATTTTGAATACATGTTTATGATAGCACTACCCAAAAAATTATCCACCTCATAACCCTTTCTAATAATGTAAGTATGGATCTCCTTGCTGGTGCCATTAATAAACTTCAATTTTCAAAACAGGGTTTCCTTGTTTTGATAAAACAATGTCATAGATGTAATACCTGTCTATTGGATTTCTCTAGCTTTTATTCCCAAGAAATTCTATTAAAGGTTCAAAATCATTTTTTAAATTTCTATGGCGCAAGAATAAATGTTCGAGCTAAAAAAAATATCGCAGTCAGCACAAAGCTCTTCTTTTTGTAAAAATGATAAACACACAAAGTAAATAGATCATCGCATGTCATCAAACAATTAGCAAAGTCTGTAAATGTCGTTTTCTTTTCTCATTTATGTCAAAAAAATAATCTCACACCTTTTTTAATGATTTTAAATGATAAAAGTTCAGAGTGTTCTTGTGATCACCAAAGGTTGTTGTCATGAACTCCATTAACATGATTCTCGAACTCGAGTTGACATTATTTACATGAGCATCCAACTCATGTCACTCCCATAAGTTTAGCATTCCCAACTGGTAATGTGGACTCATATACAGTTACAAACAACCCATCCAATAAAGTTTCAAATCCAAATGTATGGGAGGTGAGGCACCTACATACCTTGAGAGAGCATAAAATGCTCCAATGTGTTAAGCAAGTGACATTAAGGTTGCAACTATCATTGAAAAAGTTTGTGTTGCATCAGAAACCAGTCAAAAGTGAGCTTCTTATCAGACATGATATGTGAAGCATACTGCAAAAAGAAAACAAGATCAATAGGTTTTGGAAGTACTACTTCTGTGCATTTACCCACCTTCTTTCTTCACAGACTTTGTTGGCCAAAAGAACTGTTGCAATTGACGTTCAAGAGAGAATGAGAGTCTATTCTTGTTTTATATTTAAGATTTTTGTATTCAAGACTTTGTCAAGACCACCCCACATATGAACAACCAAAGCATTTATGATTCTTCACTAGATATAATGATAACATCCACTGCAATTCTTTGTACATCCTTTAGCAAATACAACTCAACATCTCTTAAATTGTCTCATTAAAAATTCCCAAACTTTAGATACTCCAGGTGAACACTACTCCATAATAAAATGTGACACTGAGTCATGTGCTATTAAGGAAATGCTCTAGAATGTGAAAGGAGTTTTTCCAAACTAGTGCGTTAAGATCATTTCAATCCGGTTACCAATAATCCCCACAAGAACAGATCCCAACATTAAAATGGTGGAAACGGTTTGCATCCCTAAAATTATTTTTCACCCAATAATCTTAGAGATAAACTTTTTGGCATTATGGTAGTCACGACAAACACAAAGGTTTTTGGTGATCCAAATAGGTGTCCCAAGGCAGGTACTAATAATTCCAAAAGCAGCGACCAACTTTTCATTGTGGCCACATAGGATTTAATCCTTTTCCTCCTCTACATCATGCATTACAAAGCTTGTGCCTGTTATATACCCTACCTCTTCCATATGCACACACAAACTCATCAATGTGGTATAAGTTTTTTGAGATTGTGTATTTGATTTGTCTCCAGCAATAAATGCATGAACCTTGTTGTTGAGTTCGATCCAACTGCATCCCGCCATCCTTTTCAAGCCAATGTCTTTCATCATCATTCTCATATTTACTGCATCATCCCACCTGCCAGCTGCAACATATACATTTGACAATAGAACATAATTTCCAGCATCTATGGGCTCTACTTCAAGGAGTCGCACTGCCACATACTCTCCTAGATCCAAGTTGTCATGGATTAAATGTGCATTAAGCAAGGCTACCCATATGCCAGCATCAGGTTCTAAATGCACTTATTAAATAACCATGGGCTTCCTTACCCATTTGTAGAGCTTCTAAGTGGGAACATACAAGAAGAATGTTTACCACCATGTATAAGACAATTTTCAAACCTCGTTGTTGCGATTTCTAAAATAGCTCCAAGGCCTCATTGGCTTGTCCATTCTTCTCATAACTTGAAACCCTGGATGTATATAATACAAATTTTCATTCATACATTCTTTCAAACACATGCTGGGCATATTCTATCATCCAACTTCCCAGCTACAACATAGACATTTGAAAATAGAACATAATTTCTAGCATCTCTTGCCTCTACCTCACGAAGTCGTGCTGCCACATACTCTCCTAGCTCCAAACTGTCGTGGATTAAACATGCATTAAGCAAGGTTGCGCAGATACCAGCATTACGTTTTAAATGCATTATTTTAATGAAAGTTTGTGTTTCGTATAATTGCCCGGTGTGGCAAAGAAGGTCAACCATGCATGCGTAGTGTTCCATCTGAGGTGTGATATGCTAAACTTGTTTCATGTATTCAAAGTATTGCAAGTGTTCATCCACTAAGCTTGCATGACTGCAAGCAAATAGTACTGCAACAAAAGTGTCATGGTCTGTCTTCATGCCTTCCACTTGCATTCGGTTAAAAAGATGGAGAGCATCCTCACCATACCCATGCATACCATAGCATACAATCACTGCAGTCCATGAGACCACACAAAGCTCATTGTTGCGATTGCCGAAATAGATCCAATGCCTAATTGGGTTGTCCATTCTGCTCATAACCTGAAACCGTGGATGTATATAATACAAAGTTTTGCTCAGATATTCTGTTAAACACATGCCGAGCATACTCTATGTTCCCACGTTTTGAATACATGTTTATCAGAGCACTACCCAAAAAATAAATCCACCTCATAACCTTATCTAATAATGTAATTATGGATCTCCTTACTGGTGCCATCAATAAATTTCAATTTTCAAAATAGGGTTTCCTTGTTCTGATTTAAAAATGTCTTCGATGTAATACTTGTCTATTGGATTTCTCTAGCTTTTGTTCCCAATCAAAAGTAAGCTTCTTATCAGACATGATATGTGAAGCATACTGCAAAAATAAAACCAGATCAATAAGTTTTGGAAGTACTACTTTTGTACATTTACCCACCTGCTTTCTTGACGGACTTTACTGACCAAAAGAACTATTGCAACCGAGGTTCAAGAGAGAATGATAATATATTCTTATTTTATGTTCAAGACTTCATCAAGAGCACCCCACATGTGAACAACCAAAGCATTTATGATTCTTGACTAGGTATAATGATAACATACATTGCAATGCTTTGCACGTCCTTTAAGAAATACAACTCAACAATCTCTTAAATTGTCTCATTACAAATTCCCAAAATTCAGAAACTCCATCCTAAGCTTCGCCTCGCAGCCCTCGGCCTGAAAGAGGGATTCCAGCCTCGAGGCATTGTACTTCCAGTAGAAGGGAGCAGAATGACACCACCTCCACAGGCATTTCTAGGCCACTGCCACCGAGGCCACTAAAGAGCTTCAATGAATCAATGATGACCATGACCTTGGCAAAGGCATCCTCCACCATCTTCTCACGGAGCAACATGCCATCGCATCCCTGGGAAATATTGAGCTCTGGGTCGACTTTGTTAGGGCCATCGATGGCAATATCAATGTTGGGGTGATCATCAAACTCTTGGGGTGCCCAAAGACTCGACCTGCTCAGCGAGATTTGAAACAGCAGGAAAAATGGTGGAAGAACCTAAGAAACTAACCTAATCTGATTATTCATCCAACGGTCTAGAACTTTTCAATCGCTTAACATCTTATCTAATGGTTTAGACAAGTACACAGTGGCAATTAGGGGAGTTGATTTCAGAGGGAATGCCTTACGGTGTAAATATTGGAGATATTTGGTTATCAAGTTAGTACATATGGAATCAATTCAAAATGGTGTTCCATTCCCATGAGAGAATTACTCAATATTGAATGTTCATACATGCATCTACAACTAACAAACACCATCTTAGAATTTGATCTACAGGGAATATTATTCGTTGGGAATAATTTGAGGCATTATTTCTAAATGTGTTATTGCCCCTTTTAGAGTAGAGGAATGTCCATCTCATGAAGACGGAAATATCATTCAAGTATTGAAGCTTTCATTTCTATTATTAAAAAAGGAAAAAGAAGGGAAAAACACATCCAATACTAGTTATTGATATTACCTTCAGTTATGTACATGGGACTGATCATATCATGTTTTCTAGTGCTATAATATTAGAAATTGAAACATTATTAGGAATTGGCTAAATATTTCAATAATAGAACCACAAATATTGATGTATTATGAAAATCAATGAAGAAAACAACATCATTTCCAATGCATTTTCCTTAGTTTCTAAGGCAATCACTTATGTTCTAAAATCCCCTTAATTTTTATCGAGATGAGCATGTCAAAATTCTTGTATTTATTCCACAGCTTGGTCAAAATTTTACTTTCTATAGAAAAGCAATTGGAATTTAGAAAATTTATCACATTTTATTTAAAAATGTATTTATGTTGTCATCATCCTTTAACTAAATTAACTATAGAATGATCCAAGTATAAACATGTTTGTGAATGGAAATGATTATATTCTAAAAACCCTTAAGTTTGTGATTGGATTATTATTTGAATAATCTAAGTAAAAGCAAAGTTATGAATGGAATTTTTTACATGATAGAATTGGTGGATTTTGTATTTAGATTATTTTCTTATAAATCGAAGTAAAAATTCAAGTCATTCTAGAACATAAACACTTTCATTCACAAATATATATTTTTTTACATTATTTAACTAACACTTATTTAACTAACTAATTGAGTGTCAGAATGATAAGCATAAACACACTTAAAACTAAAATTATATTTACATTTTCTGCTCACTTGAAAAGTTGACTAATTAGAAATAAGATTTTCACTCAATCAAAGAATGAATATGGGGACATTTTGGTAAGTTCATCTTGTAACACAATATTTTATTTCTACATTTACTAAGATTATTTAAATAGGATTTATTGACTTACATTATGCATATAATAATGTAGTACATAACAAAATTATGTAAACTGATGATATGAGTGATTGAGTTTCACTTAACATTTGATTCTTCTAGGAAATAAGATGAGGGAATAAATAACATGACGCGATTCATCATAAATATCCAAGTAATAGTATTACTTATGAATTTTGTTATGAAAATTGTATCTTGAAGTATTCCTCTTTGAAAATGATTCATATCTATAGCATGTAATAGTTTTTATTTTAGTCTTCACTGCAACATAGACAATGTTAATAAATCATGGTCATAATACTTCAACAACATCTATTTATTGATAGAGTTGTCAAGATACCATTGCTAATAAGCATCATAATTTTCTATGCTAAAGTTAATACTACATAGTAGGGATACACAGCTATGGGATTAGTGTTGCATAGAAAAATGTTCTCGTAGATATTGTTATATGAACATTTAAATGTCATTTCAATTGCCCAGGTGACACTATATTGTAAATTTTGCATTGTTTCAATTCATTCGACTATGATATATTGACATTATTGAATGTCATTTTAATTAGATAAATGTTGGTCTTATACACAATAAAATAGTGAAGTTGCAACATTCCATCATTTGAACATTATTTCAAGGTGTCATTATATCAACATCTACAAATATATGAGAATCCTACACCTATTTATTGATAGGTTGAAATGTAGCTATAATGGAATTCCTAACCAAAACATTGGTATAGTGAGGTTTATAAAACATGTAACCTAATATGGATTAAAAGGAACAATTTTCTTTAAAAGTGTAGTTTTGATGTGTAAAAATTGATACCATGTCATATAGACATCATTTTTTACTCTAAATATAGTAATGTTTTAAATGTACCATAACAATTTAAAGGAAAAATGGTACAATGTATTGGATGAGAATCTATGGTAATACAATATTTTATACTCGTTGTACAAATTTAAAACATTGCAATGCATATTTGAAACTAAGACAAGCTATTATCATAAGTCATTGGAATGCAATAAAGGGATACCAAATTGTCAAGGGCATGTAGTGTGGGATATTTTATTTATAATGTGATCAAGTAGGAGATGAGATGTAGTTGTAGGTCACTTTGAAATTCATATTTTTCAAAATTGAACAAGTTTAATTTGTGAGGAATATGGGAGCACTAAAAGAATTTATTAGAATATTTTTATGCAAATAATGTTTTTTTTTATGATGCTCCTTTTACATATGTTATTGGAGTGGATAAAAGGAAATAAATGTGAGAAGGAATATGTAGGGGAGGAGAAGGACGAAGAACATTGAAGAAAGAATCCATATAGCTCCACCTTTATAGGGTTGTACCATTACCCATTTCATGTTGTATTTAGAGAAAAAGTAGCAGTGACACGACTAAATATTAAAGAAACTTTACAATTGATTTTTATTTTCTAAAAATATTATACTTAATGGGAAAATGCTATTCAAGGTCGATGAAATGTAAAATAATATGGGTTATCATAAATGTAGGATATCATTGTTGGGAAAAATACTAAGAGATGGGTTGAATCAGTGTTTTCATATCGTTAAACTTTTCAATTTTATATCTAGATTTATGTAGATGAATCCACTAATGGGAACTTGCATATGTACATGATTGTTATTTAGAAAAGTAGTGTATATCCAATAAACTACTTTTCAATTAATTCATCATATATTTATGTTGACCTAGTGCATGAATACTTCATTAGACATTAAATAAACGATAACCATGTGTAGTAAGAACAAAATAAACCATCACACATAAGAAACACATCAACGCACATGAACACCAAGATTTTTAAGTGGAAACCCAATGTGGAAAAAACCACCACTTGATCCGGATTTAAACAGGAACGTAATAAAACATAGAGATAACCATATACACAAAGATGCAGCGGAAATAATACTTAATTTCATTAATGAAAAATACTGAAATATGCTTACAACCAGAAATGGAAATAAACTAGCTAGGGCGATGGCAGCTTATCTCTGAGAAGAGATGTGTGGCTACATGCCTCTGAACTATGTTACAATGAGGCTCAAAGGCCTATTTATTGTTGATAAATAATGGAAAACCCTTCACATTCCAAAACCTGCCCCTAGAAGATGAAACGCCAAATTGTGGGCCCCGTTTTTGGGTAAGTTGGTACATCAACTTCCCGGGGTCGCGAATTAGTCGTATTATCTCCGTTTGATGCGCATGATAGCCCGTTGGAAAGATATCTCCGAGGAATACAACGAAAAAGACGATTTTTAGGCAAAAAATTCATTGGCGGTAGATTTCCCAAAAAACGTCGTTTAGGGCCTCAAAACGGCTCCGGAAGTTTAGGACCCGAAACAAACTGCTAAAAATAGTAAACTATGCTATAACTAAGGAAACTGAAAAAACTGAAAGAAGCACTAGAGGGGATCCAAGTGGAATTAGCAGGTGGCCACCAATATCCACTTGGATCATTCCTCCCCCCTTAGGAAGCAATGGTCCCCATTGCGTTGAGTTCCTCCATGAGATGAGGGAACTTCTGCTGCACTTGGTCCCTAGTGAGCCACTTGTCGTGGTGAAGGAGTTGTCCTGCTTTGACAACTCGATACAGTTGGATATTCTGCTGGCGAGTGTGCTTGATCTGTGTGTCCATGATCTAATCAGTTGCAATGTGTTCCATGCAAGCTGGATTTAACTCTGTGGGTGTGAGTTGTTCTGCAATGTCGGACGTGTCTAGTAATGGCGGAAAGTATGGCCGAAGGCGGTCGACATTGAACACCGAGTGCAGGCCAAGGAATGGGGGAATGCTGAGCTCAAATGCATTGTCCCCCACAGCCTTGGTAATGGTATAAGGGCCATATCGGAGTGGTCTGAGTTTCCGATAGGCTCCGGTAAGGCGTTCCTTTTGCAAATGCAACCAGACTTTGTCACCCACCTGAAACTTGTGTGGCACCCGATGTTGATCATGTCGTTGCTTGTACTTAGCATTAGATTTCTCCAGAATGTCATGGACCGGCTGGTGAATATGTTGGATGTGCTCAATGAAGCTATTTGCCTTATCTGTTTCGGACTGGACATGAGCAGAATCTACATGAGTAGCTGCAAATGGCATGGCCACATCGATGGGACTTAGTGGCTGGAATCCCAAGCCCCCCTGAAAAGGGCTGTGGCCAGTCGAGCTGTGGAGAGTCTGGTTGTAGCTGTGCTGAACATAGGGGAGGCTCTCGTCCCATGTGCGTGGATGCTTTGAGTTGTACATGCGCAAAATGTGTACAATCATCCTATTGACAACCTCTGTCTGGCCATCAGTTTGAGGATGGAAGGCTGTGGACTTCGTGAGTTTGGTGTCCAGCATTGACCAGAGACTGAACCAAAATGTGCTGAGAAACCGACTGTCCCGATCTGAGATGATAGACTGTGGGATCCCAAAGTGCACCCACACTCGTTCGAAGAAGAGTTTAGCAGTGGCTTCTGCTGTGATATTCTTCTTGAAGGCCATCATAATGGCCATCTTTGAGAACCGGTCGACGACCACAAAAACACAGTCATTTCCATGCTTAGTGGAAGGAAGGCCTGACATGTAATCCATGGAGATGGATTCCCAAGGTCGGCTAGGGGTAGGCAACGGGGTATAGAGGCCTTGCTTCTTAATGGTCGGTTTGGCAATGGCACAGGCAGTACATGATCGGATGTATTTCCCAACATCCTGTCGAAGATTCGGCCAATAGAAATAATTTTGCAGTACTGCCACTGTTTTCTCGACCCCGAAATGCCCAGCAGCCCGACTGTAGTGTGCTTCCCAAATCATCTTGGCACGCTCGCTTGAAGGGACACAGAGGTGACCGAGGTGGCATAATAGGGCATCCTGGAGGTGAAAATCTGCAACCTGCCGACCCTCCAAGAGTGTCTGGTAGGTGTGGCCGAATTCTGGGTCGCTTTTGTAGAGAAGTGGCCAATATTAGAAGTCTCGTGCCCGCAAGAGTTGAGCACGGTGGTTAGCGCCATGATCGGTGGTCGACTGAGGCAATCTGCAACCTTATTGGTGCTGCCCTTTTTATACTTGATATTCAAGTGAAACTGTTGCAGGTATGTAGACCACTTCTGATGGCGATCATTCTGCAATTTCCCTTGGGTCTGTATGAACTGCAGAGGTCGGTGGTCTGTGTGGATGACCGTTTCCTTCCCCAAAATGTAATGCTTCCATTGTCGGCAGGCCTGTACAATGGAATACATCTTCTTATCATAAGTGGGGTACTTCCGGACTGTGTCTGAAAGTGTTTCACTGTTATATGCCACTGGATGTCCATGTTGAGTAAGGACTGCCCCAACAGCATA
>APFE030984319.1:179822-221775 GCA_000404065.3 Pinus taeda
AGTGAAAATCGACTAAGTATGGGAGAGCGCTCCACTCATGCGATGAGTTGGATGCGCGAATAAGAAGAACGCTCGTGAGTTTATACGACACGTTGGACATGCCAACCGGTGAGCCGACACTTATGCGATGAACGCTTGGGTGGGTGGTCCCGTACGATGGGCGGGCCGACCTTGCGACGGGGTGTTAACGTGTGGAAGTGGCAGAAGAGTTTGGCAAGTCGGATGGGCGGACAGCCCCTCCTACGATGTGTATAAACCATGGTGGAGTTTGGTGGAATTGGACATCAATCGATCAACCAAGTGAACGCTCTCATCGCTCAAGCGCACAGCTCTAAGTGCGATGGTTGAGGAGGAGATCCGCAGGTCACATCGGAGATGCGCCCGTAGGTCAGGCAGCAGGTGTGAACAGCACGGGAGTTTGGTTAACAGCGTGGAGGTATCGTGGTGCAGGCGCAGGTGCGCTCGCCCGCCCGGTGAACGACCGTGCGTGGGCAAGGCGACCCGCCCGCCCACCATCGTGCAGCATGGGTGGAAACAAACGAGCGTCGGGTGGTTGGCTACGCCGGGCGCGTTGTGGTGGAAACGCTGGCACGGTTGGGTGGTAGATACGCCGGGTGCGTTGTGGTTGAACGCCGGCACGGTGGCACGGTGGTACGCCGGGCGCGGTGGTTACACATATATTGTAGCATGGTTGTGGGAGTTGGGCATGCACGTTGGCACGACGCACCCTCCCTTCGGACAAGCGTTGGACTCGGTTGTGGTTCGGGCAGACCGTCATACGCTCTTGCACGGGCGGGCGCCCACCCTGTTGTAAACGCCAGTCGAGCTAGTCTCCCGGTCATTTGTAAAATATCATTATATAATAAAAGCATTTTATTATATGTATTGTTGTTGTTCTTGGATTATGTTTATCATGTTATTATGATGTTATTCCACACATTATGATTTAATAAATGAAGATTTAATAAAAGTGAAGGCGTAGTTCGTAAAATGCTCAACCATGGAAATGGTGAGTCGTTTAGGCGGTGCCACACCCGCTCAACTTAAGAAAAAAAGTATTGGGGGCGTGACAGGTGGTATCAGAGCAGGTTCACAGGTGGTTGAAGCTATGGTTGAAGTTGATGATAAACGACGAGAATGGAAATGTATGCAGGTTATGGAGAAATCATGGATGAACAGTCTGGGTTTCGTAGACTTGGTGGTCCATGGAAAGACCACTCAGGTTCTTGTGGACACAGGGGCCACCCATAACTTCATGACGACACGGTTGGTTAGAGATGTTGGACTATCAATCCTTCCATCCAACATGGAGGTCAAGGCAGTGAACTCTAAGGCCAAGGTGACGGGTTTGGCACACGAAGTGCCGGTGCAGATAGGAGACTGGACGGGTCAGTTGGACTTCACGGTGATGGAGATGAACGACTTCGATGTAATACTTGGACAGGATTTCTTGAAGGGAAACAAGGCTATTGTTGTCCCCTTCTGTGATGAGGTGGTGCTAGTTGGATAGACACGGACTTGGACTTTGCTCACACATAGGCAAAGGAGGGAGGTCAATGTGCAGCATGTTTTTGCACTAAGTTTGGAGAGAGCCATGAAGGAATCAGATGTGGAGACATATGCGGTGATGTTCAAAGGAGTCGACGGTGATGAAGTGGGGACACCTATTTCAGCTGAGATTTCTGATGTGCTTGCCGAATATGCATATTTGATGCCTGATGAGCTTCCAAAGAAGCTTCCACCAAGGTGTGCGGTGGACCACAGCATTGAGCTTGAACCAGGGAAGGAACCCCGGGCTAAAGCATCTTATCGGTTGTCAGGACCTGAGTTGGAGGAATTGAAACGGCAGCTAAAGGAGTTAGCTGATGCAGGTTTCATTAGACCTTCAAGGTCCCCATATGGAGCTCCAGTATTATTCCAGCGAAAGAAGGATAGCAATGAGCTAAGGATGTGCTGTGACTACCGTGCATTGAACAAGCAGACGGTGAGAAACAGGTATCCTTTGCCATTGGCTGCTAATTGCTTCGACAAGTTTGCGAAGGCCGGAGTGTTTTCCAAGCTAGACTTGAGGCATGGTTATTATCAGGTGCGGATTGCCGAAGGAGATGAGAAGAAGACCGCAATCGTAACAAGGTATGCTAGTTTTGATTTCCTTGTTATGCCGTTTGGGTTATGCAACGCTCCTGCGACATTTTGTACCTTGATGAATGATGTCCTACGACTGTACTTGGACTCGTTCGTGGTGGTATACCTGGATGATATAGTAGTTTACAGTGATAACATGGAGGATCATAAGAAGCACTTGGCAATGGCTTTTGAGGCACTGAGGTAGAATAAGTTGTTGTTGAAAAAGTTGAAGTGTGTGTTTGCTCAGACTGAGATACCGTTCCTTGGGCACATCATTGGACAGGGGTACATACGGATGGAGCCGAGCAGGGTGAAGGCTATCGAAGACTGGGTTGAACCAAAGAATGTCCATGATATGAGGGTGTTCTTGGGCATGACCAACTACCAACAGAAGTTCGTAGAAGGTTACTCCAAAGTAACATCGGCACTAACAGACCTACTGAAAAAGGACAAGAAGTGGTGTTGGACGGAGAAATGTCAAAAGGAATTTGATGAGTTGAAGAGAAGGATGGTTACAACACCGATACTAAAGTTACCTGACTTCGGGAGACCGTTTGAGGTGCACATTGATGCTTCCGATTTTTCCATAGGAGGATTTCTTATGCAGGATGGGCATCCGGTGGCCTATGAGAGCCGGAATTTGCAAGATAGAGAATGGAGGTATCCGGTTCATGAGAAGGAGATGACTGCGATCATCCTTTGTCTTCACATATGGAGGCACTACTTGATTGGGAAGCCTTTTGTTGTCAAGACTGACAATGTTGCAGCTAGTTATTTTGCATCACAATCGAAGCTTTCTACGAAGCAAGCTCGTTGGCAAGACTTCTTGGCAGAGTTCGACATGTCTATTGAGTATAGGCCGGGTAGACACAATGTGTTAGTAGATGCCCTTAGCAGGAAGGGACAGCTTGCACCATTGGAGGGAGAAGACTGGGCAGCAAGGAGTAGAAGTTGGATTCAGATGTCGAAAGAGATGCAAAACAAACTGAAGGAAAGTGTGGAGACCGATACTTTAGCGTAGAATATAGTGAAGCAGATAAAGGAGGGAAAGACACGCAGGTTCTTTCTACGAGACAATTACTTGTTCTTTGGGAGCCGACTCTATGTTCCAAAGACATCTGGTCTTAGGAGGCACCTCTTGAAGGAGTGCCACGATTCTCCATGGGCTGGCCACCCAGGGCAACGTCGTTCTTTGGCATTGTTGGAGAGAGGGTCATTTTGGGAGAAGATGAGGGAGGAGATGGAGGAGTATGTGCACACATGCATCATTTGTTAGCAGGACAAATCGGACAATCAGAGGCAAGGAGGACTGTTGCAGCCTTTACCTATTCCAGAGAGGCCATGGATGATTGTCTCTATGGACTTCATTGTCTCACTACCGCAGGTTCAGGGGTATAATGGGATTATGGTCGTTTTTGATCGTTTTTCCAAGTATTCTGTGTTCATTCCGACGAAGGTACCATTTGGAGCGGAGCGTAGTACCAAGCTATTCTTCAAGAAAGTGGTGAAGTATTGGTGTATGCCATTGAGTATCGTGTGTGATAGAGATACATGATTTACAGGGAGATTTTGGACGACATTGTTCAAGTTAGTTGGGACAGAGTTGCTGATGAGTTCGAGCTACCATCCGCAGACAGATGAGCAGACCGAGCGTATCAATGCATTGCTGGAGGACTACTTGAGACATTATGTCATGACTGATCAGAAAAATTGGCTTGAACTCTTGGATATTGCTTAGTTTAGCTACAATATTCAAAAGAGTTCTGCGACAGGGTACAGTCCATTTGAGTTGGTGAATGGACAGATGTCGGTTGCTCCGCACACCGTTGAGACTACAGGTCATATGAGGAGTCTTCATGCGAAGAAGTTCATGAAGGCTTGGGAGGAGACCTTGGAGTTGGCACGGTTGCACTTGCACGATGCTGCAAGGAGAATGAGGAAGTATGCTGATCGGGGAAGACGGGATGTGCAGTACAGTGTGGGAGATATGGTGTTTCTCAAGATTACCAGGGAGCAGTTTCAGCCAGCCAAGGGGACGGCCGCCAAACTGACACGGAAGTATGAGGGACCATTTCGTGTGGAGAAACGAGTGGGGGAGGTTGCTTATAAGTTGGAGCTTCTGCATCATATGCATATGAAACATCCAGTTTTTCATGTGAGTCAGTTGAAGAGATTCAGGCTTGATTCAGATCATCCAGAGAGAGCTGAACTGCCGAGAGGACCAGCTGGGATAGTGGACAAACTAGGCTTGGAGTAGGAGAAGATACTGAGTTATCGGACTATAGGTATTGGTTGCCACAAGAAACAGGAGTACCTTGTCAGATGGAAGGGAGCACCGGAAGAGGAGAGTTGGGAATCGGAGGACTCACTTTGGAGATGGAAGAGGAAGATTGTGAGGTTTGAACGAAGAGTACTTAGGCATGCAGGATTGTCGAGGGCGACAATGATTTTCAGTGGGGGAGGATGTAGCGCCCTAGCACTGCGGCCCGGGCGCGCGCCCTCCGCGAAGTCAAAATCGACTAAGTATGGGAGAGCACTCCACTTATGCGACGAGTTGGATGCGGGAATAAGGAGAGCGCCTCATGAGTTTATACGACGAGTTGGACATGCCAACCGGTGAGCCGACACTTATGCGATGAACACTTGGGTGGGCGGTCCCACATGATGGGCGGGCCGACCTTGCGATGGGGCATTAGCGTGTGGAAGTGGCGGATGAGTTTCATGAGTCGGCTGGGTGAAAAACCCCTCCTACAATGTGTATAAACCATGGCGAAGTTTGACGAGTTAAGGCATCAATCAATCAAGCGAACGATCTCATCGCTCAAGCGCACAAACTCTAGTGTGAAGGTTGAGGAGGAGACCCACAGGTTGCATCGGAGATGTGCCCGTAGGTCGGGCAACAGGTGTGAACAGTGCGGGAGTTCGGTGGACAACGCGGGTATAACGTGGTGCAGGCACGGGCGTGCTCGCCCGCCCGTCGGGTGGACAACCGGGCGTGGGCAAGGCGACCCACCCACCCACCATTGTGCAGCGCGGGTGGAAACAAACGGTGCGTTGGGTGGTTGGTAACGCCGGGCACGTTGTGGTGGAAACGCCGGCACGGTTGGGTGGTTGATACGCCGGGCGTGTTGTTGTTGAACGCCGGCACGGTGACACGGTGGTACGCCGGGTGTGGTGTTGTATATATTGCACTGTTGGTTGTTGGAGTTGGGTGTGCGCATTGGCATGGTGCACCCTCCGTTCGGGCGAATGTTGGAACTTGGTTGAGGTTCGGGCAGACCGCTGTGCGCTCTTGCACGGGCGGGCACCCACCCAGTTGTAAACGCCGGTCGAGCTAGTCTCCCGGTCATCTTGTAAATTATCATTATATAATAAAAGCATTTTTATTATATGTACTGTTGCTATTCTTGATTATGTTTATCATGTTATTATGATGTTATTCCGCACATTATAATTTAAAAAGTGAAGATTAATGAAAGTGAAGGCGTAGTTCGTAAAACACTTAACGATGGAAACGGTGAGTCGTTTAGGCGGTGCCGCACCCACTCAACTTAAGAAAAATAGAGTTGGGGGCGTGACACACTACTTTCCGCAAACCACCTTCTAGAGGCTCTCTATCTACATGGCACATTTCCACTGGCTGTTCACACAACCAGCCATGGCCAGGGACTTGGCATCTAGATGCCTCAACAGCTCCATTACAATATCTTCATTGTACTGCAGCGGGCACTGTTATTGTGATGAATCCACACTCTCTAGTGTGTTGAAATATTAATAATTCCAATTGCGCCATTCATTGGAGTGTTGTTTTGCAAAACCACCAGTCCATTCCCCGCACGCCTTTTGCCAAAAGCTGTTTTTCCCCGGGAGGCTCCCATCACAACCCGCTACCGACAGGTGTCCGTAGTACGGTTCTAAAACCACTCATTTCGGCCGGTGAAGTTCGTGTGGATTGAACAATCTATAACAATTCGATTAAAATGAAGCTTCGAAGCCATTGATTGAAGCCAACGCTGTGTACAATCCAACACATGAACCTTGGGTGAAGTTTTTGTTTGACAGCCAACTTGTCAGGAAAGTAATTTAATGCAAATTACTATGATCATAAATGTAGGTAAGTTTTTTTAAATTTTAATGTTTTTTTTTATGCACGGGAATATGGTATAGGTGAACATATTGTTATGTTTAGTTGTTTGTTCATAGTATATGGAATGCTCATAGCTCATTAAGAGAAATGCGTGGGACGCAGCAGCGAAAAGATGTTCTGGTGTTCATTGGTGTTCATATGAAATGTAAACGAACAAACTTGCCGCAACGAATGTAAGGAGTTTTTTTTTTTATTCCAGCAGTGAATGTAAGTGATTTATACAACAGTAAATGTAAGTTTTATTTTTAAACACAGTAGTGTAATAAATTGCAGCTCAGACAGAGTAATTTTCTTTTGTATGGAACTCGAAGTTCTTGGTGAATCCCTTTGAGAGAGAGGAAGAAATTTGTAATTGCAGTGGTTTGATTAATGAATACAAAGTATTTATTTTGGTGTGTGAAACTCTGCTCTTCAGCAAAAAAAATTTTTGCTTCCCTGTGTAAAGATCCAGTGAAAACAAAGCATTTTTTTTGCTCAGTCTTTTGTTTGAAATTACGAGAAATTTCCAACATGGTATCGGAGCTTGTCCAGGCTCTTTAAAAGTGTTAAAGAAGATGAAGGAAGGATTTTTGTGCTTCTCCAGCAAAGTAAAGACTCAGTCAAGAAAGATTCAAAGGTATTTTTCAAAGTTTTTTTTTCTTTGTTGCTGTTGAGAACAGACAGTTATTTTAAATACACAGTCAAGTATTTAGAACCATAGTTTAGAGTGCAATAACGGCTGGCACCAGCACTAGCACTAGCACTAGCATGGGTATCTGTAATATGCAGCTCCCACAATTTAATGGGAAAGCTATGACTATTGGGCAATAACCATGAGAGCCCTTTTTGCCTCACAAGAGTTATGGGAATTTGTTCAGGATGGATTTGAAGAACCAGCTGATGAAAATGAGTTTAACAATCTAACTCAGATAGAGAAAGAACGGTTGAAGAGATATAAGAAGAAGGATTCTAAAGCCCTCTTCTTCTTATATCAAGTAGTGCATGAGAGTGTGTTTCGAAGGATAGAAGCAGCCAAGACATCCAAAGAAGCATGGCAAACTCTCAGGACAACCTATTAAGGCATGGAGAAAGTGAAGACAGCAAAACTACAGTTGCTGAGGAGAGATATTGAGAATCTATGCATGAAGGAGTTTGACAATATTGACTCATTCTTCACACAAGTGATTGGACTAGTCACACAGATAAAGTCTCATGGAGAGATTCTTGAAGAAAGGAGGATTGTGGAGAAACTATTGAGAGTCCTACCCTCAAAGTTCGATGTGATTGTCACCACCATAGAAGAGACAAAGGATATGACAAATTTGTCAGTTGATGAACTACATGCATCACTGATAACACATGAGCAGAGATTGAGTAGGAATGAAAACTCATATCTAGAGCAAGAATTTAAGACCCAGATGTCCTTTGGAAGAGGAAGAGGTCAAGGCAGAGAAAACAAGAGAGGAAGAGGCAAAAGCTAAAACAGAGGTGGAAGAAACAGTCCAGCAAACACTCAAGGAAGAGACAGCAATCCAAATCAGAAGCGAGGCCAAGGCAGCAGCCAACAAAGTGGACAATATCATGCTCAAGGACAAAGGTATGAAAAATCCAATGTTCAATGTTATTATTGTAAAAAATATGGGCATTATGCAAATGAATGTAGGAAGAAGCATCATGATATGAGTAATAGATCTAGTGTAAATTTCACTAGAGAAGATATTAGCCAAGATAATTTCTTGTTAGCTTGTAATATGGCTGAAACAAGGAGTGATGATATATGGTTTCTAGACTTCAGTTGCAGTAACCATATGACAGGAAAGATAGCCCTGATTTCTATGTTAAATCAGAGTGTGAAGTCACAAGTCACACTTGGGACTGAGAATAAAGTTACTGTTATAGGAAAATATCTTAACAAAGAAAGATGAAAAGAAAACCATCACAAATGTCTATTATGTTCCTGGAATGAAGTGTAACCTCTTAAGTACTGGATAGCTCGTTCAAAAGGGTTACAATGTCTTCTTTGTGAATGATGTATGCACCATCAAGGATAGAAAGCCTAGCAAACGACGTATTGATAAAGTGAAGATGACAAGGAAAAAGATGTTCCCTCTCAGGATAAAAGCAGTTTTGAAAGATGGGGTAGAAATTGCAGTAGTTACACAAGAGGCTTTCCAAAGCGAACCAAATGATGAAAATTGGTTGTGGCACTTGAGATTTGGACATCTCAAGTTTGGAGGTCTTAACTTGTGAGTAGAAAAGGAATGGTAAGGGGACTACCATTGATAGAGAACCAGATAGCCTTTGTGAAGGTTGTATCTTGGGGAAACAACACAGAGAAATTTTTCCATCAGGGAAAAGCATAAGGGCAAAAGCACCCTTAGATATTGTCCACTCAGACTTATGTGGATCGATGCAAACTCCATCATTAGTAGGCAATCAATATATTTTAACATTAATTGATGATTTTACTAAAAAAACTTCTGTATATTTTTTGAAGAACAAAAGTGAAGTGTTTGAAAAATTTCGAAATTTCAAAGCACTTGTTGAAAATCAAAGTGAGTTGCATATCAAAGTTCTAAGCATTGATAGAGGAGGTGAGTATATCTCCAAAGAATTTCTACATTTTTGTAGAGAAAATGGAATTCATAAACAATTTACCACTGGGTACACTCCACAGCAAAATGTAGTAGCTGAAAGGAAGAACAGGATAATCATGGATATGGCAAGGAGTATGTTAAAGGCAAGCATTTGCCAAATGATTATTGGGTTGAAGTTGTACATTGTGCAGCGTACATGTTCAATATGTGTCCTACAAAAGTAGTGATGAACAGAGTGCCAGAAGAAGCATGCAGTGGGAGAAAGCAAGGAGTCACCCACATGAAAGTTTTTGGATGTGTGGCTTATGCACACGTTCCAGATTAGCTAAGGAAGAAGTTGGACAACAAAGAGGAGAAATTTATTTTCATTGGATACAACGATGAATCCAAAGCTTACAGGTTGTATAACCCATCCACCAAGAAGTTTGTCGTGAGCAGAGATGTTTAGTTCACTGAGGAGGAAGCTTAGGATGGAAGCATAGAGAAAACAATGAATGTTAAAAGCTCTTTGTCACATGATGAAGATGATGAGGAGATGGCTGAAATACATCTCCAAATAGCAGCACCAACATGAGGGCAGCAAGAGACACCCTTGAGGAGAAATGAAAGTGCTTCTCCAAGAACATCACAAGGAGGAAATTCAAGTGTGTCATCAAGCACTTGTACACCAAATGAAAGAGGTAAGAAGTTCAGAAACTTAAGTGACATTTATGAAAAAGAGGCACCAAATGAAGTTATGAATTCTTTGTTTTCTTTATATTGTCATGTTGATTATCCTATTCATTTTGAAGATACAGTTAAGGATAGGAAATGGATAGAAGCTATGGATGAGGAGATCAATGCCATAGAAAGAAACCAGACATGGAATTTGGTTGAATTAGAAAAAGGAAAATAAGTCATTGGAGTTAAATGGGTTTACAAGACCAAGAGTAATGCTGAAGGCAAAATAGAGAGACACAAGGCAAGACTTGTTGTCAAAGGATATAAGGAGTAGTATGGGAGAGACTATGAGGAAACTTTCGCACCGGTTGCTAGAATGGAAACCGTGAGAGCAATGTTGTCCATAGCAGCTCAAAACAAGTGGAAAGTTTACCAAATGGATGTGAAGTGAACATTCCTAAATGGAGTGTTAATGGAAGAGGTTTACATTGAACAACCTCCAAACTATGAAAAGAAAGGCCAAGAGCACAAAGCGTGTAGATTGAAGAAAACTCTTTATGGGCTGAAGCAAGCACCAAGAGGTTGGTACAGCAGGATAGATTCCTATCTACTGGAAAATGGATTTGAAAAATGTGAGGGAGAACCCACCCTCTACATCAGAGAAAAGGATGGTAAAATTATAATTGTTGTGTTATATGTTGATGATGTTATTTTTACAGATAATGATGATTATCTTATTGAAAATTTCAAAACAATCATGAAAGGAGAATTTGAAATGACTGACATGGGTTTGCTAAGATACTTCCTAGGAATAGAATTAGAACAAAATCGAAAAGGGATTTTTATCTCACAAGCGAAGTATGTTAATGAAGTGTTGGAAAGATTTAATATGCAGGAGAGGAAAGCAGCAATCACTCCCACAGTGATGGGATTAAAACTCAGTGAAGAGGACAACAACAAGGATTTTGATCCTAGTTTGTACAAGTGCATAGTTGGCAGCCTCATGTATTTAACTGCAACTACGCCGAATATAATGCCTACTATTAGTTTAATTTCTATATCCATGGAGAGGCCAAAAGAAGCACATTGGCAGGCAGCAAAAAGGATTTTGAGGTATGTTAAAGGTACTAAAGGTTTGGAATTTTATATACAGCTTCAGAATTTTCAAATTTAATTGGATACACTGATAGTGATTGGGCTGGAAGTGGGCTGGAAGTGCAGATGATTAGAAAAGCACATCCAGTTATGTTTTTCACATGGGTTTAGGAGCTATTTCATGGGCTTCTAAGAAACAACCTATTGTAACATTGTCTAAAGCAGAGGCAAAATATGTGGCAACTACAGCAGCAGCATGTTAAGCAGTTTGGATGAGAAGGATGTTAAGAAGTTTATGCCAAGAGCAAGCACAAGAAACTGTGATTTTTTGTGACAATAGCTCAGCTATTACATTATCCAATAATTTTGTGTTTCATAAGAGAACGAAGCACATTGACATAAGGTTTCATTACATCAGCGAATTGGTAAACAATGGAGAAATTGTCTTAGAACATTGCAGGACTCAGGAGTAGGTTGGAGACATTCTGACCAAACCATTGGGCTAGAAAAGTTTTGAATTTTTGAGGAAATGTCTGGGTGTGACTGATAATCCAATAGCTGAAATTAAAGGGGAGTGTTGAAATATTAATAATTCCGACTGCGGCATTTATTGAAGCGTTCTTTTTCAAAACCACCAGTCCATTCCCCGCACCGCATTTTTCCAAAAGTTGTTTTTCCCCGAGAGGCTTCGATCACATCCAGCCACCGATGCGTGTCCACAGTACGGTTCCAAAACCACTCATTCACCGGCGGGTGAAGTTCATGTGGATTGAGCAAGCGATAACCGTTTGATTAAAATGAAGGTTTGAAGCCATTGATTGAAGCCAAAGCTGCGTACAGTCCAGCACATGAACCTTGCGCGAAGTTTTAGTTTGACAGTTGACTTGTCAGGAAAGTAATTTAATGCAAATTACTGTGATCATAAATGTAGGTCAGTTTTTTTTAATTTTAATGATTTTTTATGCAGGAGAATATGGTATAGGTCAACGTATTGTTATGTTTAGATTTTTGTTCATAGTATATGGAATGATCGTAATTTATTAAGAGAAATGTGTGGGACACAACAGCGAAAAGATGTTCTGGTGTTCATTGGTTGAACCAACATTGTAAGGGAATGCGGAGGAGCGCAACTGTAATAATTTTTGGATGTTTCATATGAAATGTAAACGAACAAACTTGCCACAACAAATGTAAGGAGTTTTTTTTATTCCAATAGTGAATGTAAGTGATTTTTACAGCTTAGACAGAGTAATTTTTTTTGTATGGAACTCGAATTTCTTGGTGAATCCCTCTGGGAGAGAGGAAGAAATTTGTAACTGCAGTGGTTTGATTAATGAATACAAAGTATTTATTTTGGTGTGTGAAACTCTGTTCTCCAGCAAACAATTTTTTTTGCTTCCCTGTGTAAAGATCTAGTGAAAACAGAGCATTTTTTTTGTTCAGTCTTTTGTTTGAAATTACGAGAAATTTCCAACATGGTATCGGAGCTTGTTCAGGCTCTTTAAAGGTGTCAAAGAAGCTGAAGGAAGGATTTTTGCTGCAGCAGCTTCTCCAGTAGAGTGAAGACTCAGTCAAGAAAGATTCAAAGGTATTTGTCAAAGTTTTTTTTCCTGTGTTGCTGTTGAGAACAGACAGTTATTTTAAATACACACTCAAGTATTTAGAACCATAGTTTAGAGTGCAAGAATGGCTGGCACTAGCACTAGCATGGGTATCTGTAATACCAAGCTCCCACAATTTAATGGGAAAACTATGACTATTGGGCAATAACCATGAGATCCCTATTTGCCTCACAAGAGTTATGGGAATTTGTTGAGGATGTATTTGAAAAACCAACAGATGAAAATGAGTTTAACAATGTAACTCAGATAGAGAAAGAACGGTTGAAGAGATATAAGAAGAAGGATTCTAAAGCCCTCTTCTTCTTATATCAAGTAGTCCATGAAAGTGTGTTTCGAAGGATAGAAACAACCAAGACATCCAAAGAAGCATGGAAAACTCTCAAGACAGCCTATCAAGGCATGGAGAAAGTGAAGACAGCAAAACTACTGTTGCTGAGGAGAGATTTTGAGAATCTTTGAATGAAGGAGTCTGATAATATTGACTCATTCTTTACACAAGTGATTGGACTAGTCACACAGATAAGGTCTCATGGAGAGATTCTTGAAGAAAGGAGGATTGTGGAGAAACTATTGAGACTCCCACCCTTAAAGTTCGATGTGATTGTCACCACCATAGAATAGATAAAGGATCTCACAAATTTGTCAGTTGATGAACTGCATGCTTCATTGATAACACGTGAGCATAGATTGAGTAGGAATGAAAAATCATATCTACAGCAAGCCTTTAAGACCCAGATGTCCTTTGGAAGAGGAAGAGGTTAAGGTAAAGAAAACAAGAGAGGAAGAGGCTGAAGCTAAAACAAAGGTGGAAGAAATAGTCCAACAAACACTCAAGGAAGAGGCAGCAATCCAAATCAGAACCAAGGCCAAGGAAGCAGGCAAAAAAGTGGACAACATCATGCTCAAGGACAAAGGTATGCAAAATCCAATGTCCAATGTTATTATTGTAAAAAATATGGGCATTATGCAAATGAATGTAGGAATAAGCAGCATGATATGAGTAATAGATCTAGTGCAAATTTCAGTAGAGAAAATATTAGCCAAGATAATTTGTTGTTAGCTTGTAATATGGCTGAAACAAGGAGTGATGATATATGGTTTCTAGACTCCGGTTCTAGTAACCATATGACAGGAAACATAACCCTGATTTCTATGTTAAATCAAAGTGTGAAGTCACAAGTCACACTTGGGACTGATAATAAAGTTTTTGTTATAGGAAAATGATGGGTAAATATCTTAACAAAGAAAGGTGAAAAGAAAACCATAACAAATGTCTATTATGTTCCTATAATGAAGTGTAACCTCTTAAGTACTGGACAACTTGTTCAAAAGGGTTACAATGTCTTCTTTGTGAATGATGTATGCACCATCATGGATAGAAAACCTAGCATACGATGTATTGTTGAAGTGAAGATGACAAGGAACAGGATGTTCCCTCTCAGGATAAAAGCAGTTTTGAAAGATGGGGTAGAAATTGCAGCAGTTATACAAGAGGCTTTGCAAAGTGAATCAAATGATGAAAATTGGTTGTGGCACTTGAGATTTGGACATCTCAACTTTGGAGGTCTTTACTTGTTGAGTAGAAAAGGAATGGTAAGAGGACTACCATTGATAGAGAACCGGATAGCCTTTGTGAAGGTTGTATGTTGGAGAAACAACATAGTGAAAGTTTTCCATCAGGGAATAGCATAAGGGCAAAAGCACCCTTAGATATTGTCCACTCAGACTTATGTGGACCGATGCAAACTCCATCACTAGCAAGAAACCAATATATTTTAACATTAATTGATGATTTTACTAGAAAAACGTTCGTATATTTTTGAAGAACAAAAGTGAAGTGTTTGAAAAATTTCAAAATTTCAAAGCACTTGTTGAAAACCAAAGCGAGCTGCATATCAAATTTCTAAGAACTGATAGAGGAGGTGAGTATATCTCCAGAGAATTTCTACGTTTTTGTAGAGAAAATGGAATTCATAAACTATCTACCACTAGGTACACTCCGCAACAAAATGGAGTAGCTGAAAGGAAGAACAGACAATCATGGATATGGCGAGGAGTATGTTAAAGGCAAAGCATTTTCCAAATGATTATTGGGCTGAAGTTGTACATTGTGCAGCGTACATTTTCAATAGGTGTCCTACAAAAGCAGTCATGAACAGAGTGTCAGAAGAAGCATGGAGTGGGAGAAAGCAAGGAGTTACCCACATGAAAGTTTTTGGATGTGTGGCTTATGCACACGTTCCAGATCAACTAAGGAAGAAGTTGGACAACAAAGAGGAGAAATGTATTTTCATTGGATATAGTGAGGAATCCAAAGCTTACAGGTTGTATAACCCATCCACCAAGAAGTTTTTCATGAGTAGAGATGTTCAGTTCACTAAGGAGGAAGCTTGGGAGGGAAGCATAGAGAAAACAGTGAATGTTAAAAGCTATTTGTCACATGATGAAGATGATGAGGAGATGGCTAAAATACATCTCCAAATAGCAGCGCCAACATGAGGGAAACAGGAGACACCCTTGAGGAGAAATGAAAGTGCTTCTGCAAGCACATCGAAAGGAGGAAATTCAAGTGCGTCATCAAGCACTTGTACACCAAATCAAAGAGGTAAGAAGTTCAGAAACTTAAGTGACATTTATGAGCAAGAGGTAGCAAATGAATGTATGAATTCTTTGTTTGTTCTATATTGTCATGTTGATGACCCTATTCATTTTGAAGATGCAATTAAGGATAGGAAATGGATAGAAGCTATGGATGAGGAGATCAATGCCATAAAAAGAAACAAGACATGGGATTTGGTTGAATTAGCAAAAGGAAAAGAAGTCATTGGAGTTAAATGGGTTTACAAGACCAAGAGTAATGCTGAAGTAAAAATAGAAAGACACAAGGCAAGACTTGTTGTCAAAGGATATAAGCAGCAGTATGGGAGAGACTATGAGGAAACTTTTGCACTGGTTGCTAGAATGGAAACCGTGAGAGCAATGTTGTCCATAGCAAGTCAAAACAAGTGGAAAGTTTACCAAACGGACGTGAAGTCAGCATTCCTAAATGGAGTGTTAATGGAAGAGGTTTACATTGAACAACCTCCAATCTATGAAAAGAAAGGCCAAGAGCACAAAGCGTGCAGATTGAAGAAAACTCTTTATGGGCTAAAGCAAGCACCAAGAGCATGGTACAGTAGGATAGATCCCTATCTACCAGAAAATGGATTTGCAAAATGTGAGGGAGAACCCACCCTCTACATCAGAGAAAGGTATGGTAAAATTGTAATTGTTGTGTTATATGTTGATTATGTTATTTTTATAGTTAATGATGATTATCTTATTGAAAATTTCAAAACAATCATGAAAGGAGAATTTGAAATGACTGACATGGGTTTGCTGAGATACTTCCTAGGAATAGAATTAGAACAAAATGGAAAAGGGATTTTTATCTCACAAGCGAAGTATGTTAATGAAGTGATCGAAAGATTTAATATGCAGGAGAGGAAAGTAGAAATCACTCCCACAATGATGGGATTAAAACTCAGCAAAGAGGAAAACAACAAGGATTTTGGTCCTAGCTTGTACAAGAGCATAGTTTGCAGCCTCATGTATTTAACTGCAACTAGGCTGGATATAATGCGTGCTGTTAGTTTAATTTCCAGATTCATGGAGAGGCCAAAAGAAGCACATTGGCAGGCAACAAAAAGGATTCTGAGGTATGTTAAAGGTACTAAAAGTTTTGGAATTTTATATACAACTTCAGAATGTTCAAATTTAATTGGATACACTGATAGTGATTGGGCTGGAAGTGCAGATGATCAAAAAAGCAGATCCTGTTATGTTTTTCACATGGGTTTAGGAACTATTTCATGGGCTTCTAAGAAGCAACCTATTGTAACGTTGTCTAAAGCAGAGGCAAAATACGTGGCAGCTACTGCAGCAGCATGTCAAGCAATTTGGATGAGAAGGATGTTAAGAAGTTTATGCCAAGAGCAAGCACAAGCAACTGTGATTTTTTGTGACAATAGCTCAGCTATTGCATTATCCAATAATTTCGTGTTTCATAAGAGAATGAAGCACATTGACAGAAGGTTTTATTACATCAGCAAATTGGTAAACAATGGAGAAATTGTCTTAGAACATTGCAGGACTCAGGAGCAGGTTGGAGACATTCTGACCAAACCATTGGGCCAAAAAAGTTTTGAATTTTTAAGGAAATGTCTAGGTGTGACTGATAATCCAACGGTTGAAATTAAATGGGAGTGTTGAAATATTAATAATTCTGACTCCGGCATTTATTGCAACGTTGTTTTGCAAAACCACCGGTCCATTCCCCGCACCGCCTTTTGCCAAAAGTTGTTTTTCCCCGGGAGGCTTCGATCACATCCAGTTGCCGATGTGTGTCCACAGTACGGTTCCAAAACCACTCATTCGCCGGCCGGTGAAGTTTGTGTGGATTGAGCAAGCGATAACCGTTTCATTAAAATGAAGGTTTGAAGTCGTTGATTGAAGCCAAAGCTACGTATAGTCCAATGCATGAACCTTGCGTGAAGATTTTGTTTGACCACCGACTTGTCAGGAAAGTAATTTAATACAATTTACTATGATCGTAAATGTAGGTAAATATTTTTTAATTTTAATGTTTTTTTTATGCACAGGAATATGGTATATGTCAATGTATTGGTATGTTTATTTTTTTTTCATATGTTATGTGGAATGCTCATCGTTCATTAAGAGAAATGTGTGGGACGCAACAGTGAAAAGATGTTATCGTGTTCATTGGTTGAACCAGCATTGTAAGGGAATGTGCAGCTGTAATAATTTTTGGATGTTTCATATGAAATGTAAAGGGAGAAACTTGCCAAAGCAAATGTAAGGAGTTTTTTTTTATTACAACAGTGGATGTAAGTGATTTTTACAATATTAAATGTAAGTTTTATTTTTATACACAGTGGTGTAATAATTTGCAGCTGAGACAGAGTAATTTTTTTTTGTATGGAACTGGAAGTTCTTGGTGAATCCCTCTGAGAGAGAGGAAGAAATTTGTAACTACAGTGGTTTGATTAATGAATACAAAGTATTTATTTTGGTGTGTGAAACTCTGTTCTCCAGCAAAGATTTTTTTTTCTTCCCTATGTAAAGATCCTGTGGAAACAGAGCATTTTCTTTGTTGAGTCTTTTGTTTGAAATTACCAGACATTTCCAACATAGCGACAGGTAGATGAATACCAAGGATTTCAATTTTCAAGCATGCAAGAAATTTGGATTTTAGAATCAACCAGAATTAGGAATGGCCAGGAAAAAGAGGGTAAAGGTGAATTGGAGGATTGGGTTGGGTATTGGAAAGCGTCGAATCCAATAGAAGGAACACGACGAGGCCTATTAATGTCCGTTGGAAGAGTTTAATTTAGTTCACAGTATGAATGCATGATTAGATGCCAAGAGTACGAGCTTTCACATTAATTTATTTGGAAGCAAAGGAGAGGATGAGTTGGAAGAGTAGGCCCCTTTGGTCGCATCTTATCGGAATGCTTCGGGAAAGGTGGAAATGGACAGTTGGCTCGACTAACAGTAGAGTGGTCTGCAACATGTTGTCGTACTTAAGGTGTTTTCGGTTTTACATGGTTATAATTATGATTTACTTAATTAATCATGATTTTTTTATTCGAGGCGTGACATCATGACATGAAAGGATGTTCCAAAAGAATATTCCTACCATTACCCAAGCTACGATCATTTTTTTAATAAAATAAAATAAATTTTATATCAATGAATTGTCATCAGAGAACCTTTACATGCACTTTATTGTCTTCTAAATTTAAAATAAACACACCGAACATTTTCATATTGACTTGCTATCAAACCATGTCGTTGTCTAAAAAAAATGCAAGCTTGTCAACGACAAGGAGGCCATTTGTGAAAATATTCTACGAGAGCAAGGGAAGTGCAACCTAGAGCAGAACTTTTGGAACAACTTTCACGACCATGGTTTCTGTGAATTAAGATCAATGAACCTTTTGTTCTATAGGTGATCCACTCGCTACCTTTTTCCTATCTGAGATAACGAATTCACGTAGCAGGATTTCTTAACATTTTATCCGTTGGTCGTATGGTATATAATAGTTAGGATAAATTCCATAATAGGTTCTTCTACTCACAAGCCTCATCTTTAAGAGGAAAAATATTATCCGACCGAGTGAATAGATTAACTTCAAAAACAACAACGTCTAATGACTAACGCTATTAAACGAGCTCGTATTCTATCTTTTTTACCTATTCTTTATAATGAAAACTAATTTGATCCATGGGAAATAAGCCTACTCCTTAATCTAATCAGAGTTGGAATATCTGTTCGATAAAGATGTAGATCTTGAGTCTATTGTTTAAAAAAAGTCAACAGGATTTCATTTTTGGAAAAGAATTGGATTGAATTATTTTCGTTCATTTCCAATCCAATATGAAAAAACTTTTCAATATTTTGACCTTCCCAGAATGATAAACCCTCTTCTCAACATTGACATCATCGTTATTTTTAAGATCCACTTTAAACAACTTGTGCACCTTCTTTCGTCAAGGAATGATATACCAAGCTAAAGCTAAATGCCCCTAATTTATGAAGTCATTTGGAGGTAATGTAACAACGTATTAAGATGACATCTTCATATATATTATATATATATATATATATATATATATATATATATAGTTTGTAAATATTTAGAATCGTCAAAGCACAGGCATAAAGACAATAAATGGCATGCGTGAGATTCTATAGAGAACATGTTATTAAACGTTAATGCACAATTAATTGATTAAATACAAAATCATTGTAATCTTTAGCTCACCTAAGTCCAACATTCAGGGAGTTGCATTCTTGCTCCTACAAAGCAGACTCCAACAAGGTCACATGAATCAATCTTCAACAAATTCCCACGAACCAATACTCAAAAGATAGGGTTTGGTGGCAGATCACACAAATGGTTAATTTTCCATCCAACCAATGCAACCAACTTCATAGGTGTTTCCTCTCCTAGCAAGGATGAAACTCAATGAGGTAAGGAAATCACAAAATGAAGGTGCTCTCGGGAACATAACCCAAAGCACTTAATAATAAACCAAATAGGCTCATGACAGTTTAGAGTAGCTATGGTGGAGAGGATCTTGGAGTTACAACAACTCCAAATCCTATATGATTATGAACTGGAAGGGTCTTACTACCGCTTTCAATTAGTGATCACAACCACAATAGTAGTGGATCCTTCCCTTAAAGAAGGATCTCACTACAATCTTCCACTATTGATTACAACCATAACAATAATGGCATCCTACTCTACAAGTAGCTTGCAACCACCTTTATCTAGTTATCACAACCACTATGTTAGTGGCTTCGTACATTGTAGGGATATTGCTATCACCTTGAACGAGTGATCACCACCACTATAGTGATGTGACCATCTTGCAATTTGGGTCCACAGGAAAATGGTATGAGTCCTACATAATGTGCTTTAGCACTAATCCAGATAGGATCATTATATTATTTTTCATCCACCTTGATGCTTTCATAGTGGAAAATTTGGAGGAATAGACTCACTTGACCATTATTACTAGTGAGCCCTAGTTTGCTGAATTGGGGTTTTATACCTTCTAGAGAAAGTTTTGAGGATTTTCATGAAGTCTTTTAGGCTTCAAAAACTATTTCTCATGCCAAAACCCAACTTTATTCGACAGTTGGATACCTTTCTAATGGCACAAGAAAGACCTTAAATAGAGTTTATACACAAAATCTTGGAAATTGATTTTGTAACACCCCTCATGTTACCCCTATTGTTGTAATGTTAAATTCATTACTATGTAATGCTAACATGGAGGCCATGGTTGGTTGATACATTATGATGTAAACATAAAATAAAATAAATATGAATTTTAATTGACTAACCTAAACAAAGGGACACATAGATCCAAGGGTTTTAGGGGGGTTTCTTGTTATGTCATTGTTGGTTTTATGTGACAAGCTTATTAATTTCTAATGATGTTCTTGTTTGGTAGACCCATACCGACATCATTTAGCCTATTTAATGTTTCCTTGACCAACCACCATCCTACCTTAATAGGAATTAAAGGTTGTAGAGTGGGAAGCACGAGAAAGGATGGCTCCATCCATGTTCCTCCATGTGGATCAGGAAAAAAGGATATAGAATCTAGGAATGTATAGTGGGAGAAGTGGAGTGGACAACATCACCCAAAGAGGGAGGAGGTATCATAAGGGAATAAATCACAATTCGATGAATGAAACGATGTGGTTGGATAGAAGGAAAAAAAAAACACAACAAAAAAAGACAACATGGAATAAAAGGGTAAGGAAAAAGATGGGCATTGAGACACTGGAAAAGAAGGAGTTCTAAGTCAAAGAAAAATGGGAATATAGACACTATAATAGGTAGCCTGTAGAGAATGAGAGTAGTCACAAAGGATTAGAGGAGTGAGTTGGTAAATATTGGGGACAGAGGGATCAAGGAGCTCCTGGAGCCAAATTAAAGGACTGAACTGGGTTAGAGCTTAATTGGAGGCCCTAAGGTTGAATGCAAAGGATTGTTGGAGTCATTATAGCCCTTACCACCAAACCATAGTAGATAAGGCACTTGGACAATGGACATCACCTCTTGATTTTATGACCGAGTCTTTGGAGTGATTCCATTAATTACGTATCCCATCAAATTTTTGATCCAGCTCAAGGGTGGTTAGGTACAAGAAATATTGTAGGGTAGTTGGCCTATGGTTTGGTGGAGAGTTGAATTCCCTCCTTAGGTTTCCAAATAATCTAAACACACTTAGATAAGTATAATGGTTTAAGCATATTTTATTATGAGTTATGATAGTTCTATCCTATGTTATTGGCTAATGTGTAGTTTTGCATGCCTCATGAAGCATTAACTTCAATCACTATATGATCACAGTTGCTAGTATCTTATCATTCTTTTTGTTATATGGAATGTTTTACATTGAATTTTGTTGTCGAACTCAAGATTTGTAGACTATATTTATACATTGTGATTTCAATTAACATTTGGTTAATGTTGAGGACACCTAGTTCATGAATTAAGTGGTCAATATGTAAATCATACACACTTATGCTATTATTGTGTTGAGAACAATAATCATCATAATACCTTTAGGTTTGATGTTTAATACATGGGACATAACTCTCTTGTGTAATCATGCACACCGTTAAGCTTACTTGATTGTAATTGAAGGAATATTTTATCATAGAAGAAGTCAACTAACCCTTCCTCACAAGAAGCAAAGTTAGATAATTGGGAATACTTCATTTTAGACAGTATTGAATTTCGAGACTTGGCCTCTGGAGCCATGCCTTTATTCTACCCTAGATTTGGTGTTTTCCTTTACACCTTGTCCATCAATTATGTATTTTTATTGTAACTAACATTTGTGATTATTGAACCCACATTTAATGATCATGGTTAGTCTTAGATCAAAATGCTTGCGTCCTGTAGCAAGTTATAGGATAACTATGTAATCCTTCATGTTTGACTACAATCGGCTTCATTAAAATAGATAAATAAAGGTGAATTCTAAACTCTATCGGATCAAAGGTTTAATAACGAGTGTGACAACAATCAAGGTCATGAATTTTCCCATGGATAGGTTTGTAAGTTAGCAGATATCTGGCCCTCCACCATCCAAATTGACTAAGGTGTGCATGAACAAAGTTATGACTAGATCCTTGGATGCAAAAACCAACGTTTGTTTAAGTGTTATCCGGTGTAGGTCCAACATCAGGGACTTGACATGGTTAGCTAACTCTAAGCCATTTAATGATCCAATATTTTGATACTTTGGGCATCATTCAAATCTTGGATCACCAAATCCACAATATAACCACAAATTTAACTTATACGACATGACACACATGTTTAGGTATAAACCATTATCTAGGCATCTAATGTTTGAAGGTGGAAAGGGCCATTGTTTATATGTGAGGGATGGACCTCATTCATTATAAATTTTCCTTACACTCTCCAAGGGACCCACATCCAAATATCTATATGCCCGAGGGGTTGGGGTGTTTTATCAGTTGGAAATGTGTGACACTCTAGATTTCCCTAGAATTAGATATAATGTGAATTGATCACATCATGTTGAAGCCAAGGATATGATGGGCCCCACACCAAAACCATGCAGTAGTGGCCACATGGATCCCTAACACCACCCATCGCTCACCACCTCTTTTCCCTTTTTAACCTTCAATGTCATGGTAGTGACAACCCTTGGTGTCATGAGATATGTCGAGAAAGCCCTTTTATGATGATGTGTTAGGGTGACATGGAGGCCACATGGGCCCCATATGGCCTTACCATAGACCACCACTATCGGTGGCAAGTTCACATATGTAGTATGAATGTCTCAGTGAAGAAGAGGTAGATCTGACCACAGTTCTAGCATGGAATCTGTAGTATCACTCGACATCGACAACTCTCATCTCTTGGGTTCATGTTAGGGCACTAATGTGCTCGACAGATTTAGACATCGTTTTTTCATGGAACCCAACCACTTCTCTCTACTTACCGCTTGGTTGTAGAGGCTTCATAACAAAGGAGAACAGGTGATGGAGTGCCACATAAATCTAGCGTGACATGGGTCTATAATCCCCACTAGAGTAGGAATTGGGTCGATGTTCTTATAATAGGGAATACCCTAAAAAACTCAAGGTGGAGGACCTTTTGGACCTTGTTAACAAGCTAACATTTTGAATAGAGGTATCGATTCAATGGGATCAATCTATGGCCTAGTAAAATTGTCAAAGCCCCTAAGTTTATCACACATTATTATTGAGGGGGTGACCCATAGAGGAAAATTCCTGGGTTAATCCCAATTTATGTAGACGACCCTGATCCATTGCGAGGCCCCATACCCTATCTACTAAATTCGGTATACACCCCTCATGAAATAACTGTTGGTTCTTTACTTTTGAAGGCCCATCTTACGGCTATCACTTCATTTTTTGGGAACTTTGAACCAAATCTAATGAGAAAATGTCACAAAACACAACGAGGAAGGGCTAGGTGGGGCCCATACCTGAGTTGATGTGTTATTTTTCTTAGGATTTGACATGGACCATGTTGATGCCATGTAGGATCCCATTGATTACATGGACCCAAATTAAGTTGATCTCGTAGTTCCATGTGGCCCACATATGGATGCCACATGGAAATTTCCTGATGATATGGATCTGTGTCATTCTGACATGGAAATGGCATATGGATTCCATGTGGTAACTCAATGCTAATGTGGCCTAATATGATTGGTTAAACTTCTAATGGGCATAAATTTGAATGTGAGAGTTGAACTGAGATATAAATTATATCAATCGAAATCTCTTGATGAGTTGAACACTATGTTGGCATTTTATTTTTATTTTTGCCAATGTTGGAAAAAGAGGATTTTTGTAACCCCATCATCATAATATACCTTATATATAAAATTAAATCAATAGGTAACACCTCCCGCAACCCAAGATAGTATAACGGGGTTCAAGGGAGTGTTATATATCATCGATGAGTAGAGTAGCTACAAGTGGATAGAGAGAAAAAACCAATGTGTTTTTCCTTGTATTAGAACATGGGGCATAGCTCTCACTCCTTTGTACTTGAATCCATTTTCATTCACACAAAGAGAGAGTAGATCAACATCATCATTTTGATAGGTTTCCCCTTGTTACTGTTTCATAGCATATTTTTTGTCATCTAGGCTTGTGAGTGTTCATTTTTTTGTTGTTGTCTATTTTTCATATTTCATATATTTCATGCATAAGAATAATTAGTAATTTAATAAATCTAGGAATCTAACAAAAAATAACCTTCATAGCATAGATTTCATATTTTGAATATATTTTATCTATTTCGTTGTGATGAACTATCTAATGGAATACCAATGGCATCATATAAATCATACTGGTATTGTTGTAAGATTGTTTGGGAAAATTGTGGAGTTCCAGGGGATCTAGATTGATTAAGAAAAACATCATAAAGCCTTAAGCATGGTTAAGGAATCTACTAATAATCTTGAAGATCCAATAGAGGAGAGATTGACAATGATGGTAGAGCAAGTCCTAGATAGTAACCATATTATGAACATTTCCATGGAAGGTCTGTAAAATAATCTTGCAATTGGAGGTATGTAAAATAAGCTTGGAATTGGAGAATATGAAGGTTCCAACTCAGAGGTTAGATCAAAAGGGAAATTTGGGGATCAAGAAGAGATAGAGGATGATCCTAAGAGAGAACCTAGAGAAAATAAACATAGTTTGAGTTCCATGATTCATTCACAGTGCCTATTTAAGATGGAAGTAAAGGTCAACATCTAGCCATATGAAGGTGAGATTCAATCCCTAAAATTAAAGCAATATTCATAGAAATCAAAGGTTTATTTTAGCATTTGTCACCTAGACGAAGTAGATAAATTTTCTTTTTCTAATTTGAAACGAGAGGGCTATGCCTTGACCTAGTGGGAAAACCAAACAAAAAACTTGATGCTAGAGGGGCATACTCCAGTGGCTAAGTGGGAGAATTTCAAAAGTATCATAAAATCTCATTTCTACCCTATTGGGTATGTAGAGGACAAATACTAGATCTAGTGAAATTTCTTTAGGCAGAGGCATGGTAGAGTGTATACGAGTATACCACATAATTCAAGAAGATGAAAATAATGTTATCTATTTATTCCATGAACCTAGACATGCTCTTCAAGTATTTAGGGGTTCTACAAAACCATACGTGGAAGCAAGTGATGCTCTTATAACCTAGAATGTTGGATGGGACTTATGTATAGGCACAATACCTGGAAAAAATATGCTAGAAGAAATGGGAGTCAAATGAGTTGAAGTATAAGGAAAACCAAGAAGCTTCCAAAGAGAGGAAGAAGAAATACAAAGGGGTCAAAGAAAAGAATACAATATGCATAGCACACTAGTGTAATGATCTGAACAACCATTTCAACCACTATAACGTTGATGGTCATATAAAAGAGAAGTATCAAAAATACATCCAAAATTAAACTCATAGAATAAGAATGGGGATGAGAAGAAGAAAAATATCATGGCCATAGATTTAAGTAATCAAGTGAAAAGTATCTCAGATGTGGATGAGAATATTTTCTATACACCAATGTAGAAAAGTAAGAGTCTAAGTAGCCTTCAACAATAAAAAGTGAATGAGATTACAATACTCTTCCATATAAAAATACAATTGAAGAAGAAAAAATTGATGGTTTGTTGTGTTAGAATTATGATTACACTGATGGGCGGGGGGAGGGGAGGGGTGAATCAGTGGAATGGAAAATTTAACAAAATCAAATAGTTTAAAAATTTACTATTACTAAAAACGTAACAGTGCATTAATATGAACAATCATTACATCAACACATGAGAAAAGAAAATATACATGGAAATCCTTGTAGGAGAATACCATAATTCTTTTTTTTTTTTTTCAATCTTTTATTACAATAGTTACTAGAACCAACTAGAAGGAGACATCAATCCCCAATTAATCAATTTATAACACCCATCTTGTGGAAAGTACCAAACCCCAAATATATGCAAGCACCAATTTGTTGTAGGCTTCATCCTAACATATGAACCTATATAGTGTAGGCTACAAACTGATGTACCAACCTAATGTAGGCCCCAACCTAATGGAGGCACTGACCTTCGAAATACACTAGCACCAACTTACTATAGGTTCCAACTTGATTGAGGCACCATCCTTTAAAATCAATTTTCAAGAACCAACCTTGTAAAGGTACAACCACCCATGAATACAATGGACCTCCCTTTTCACAAATTTTGAAACTGGGTCTAGAAGAATCCAAATCATAATTTTGTTTCTTCTCAACAACATCTATTCCAAATTCAACATTTTATCAAAAAATCTTCATTACTCATACTTTAGAGGAACAACAAACTTCATTAACAATTATAAAATGTTCCCCAACATATATCATTCATCCTCTTCACTCTTTGTTTCAATATCTTAGTTACAGATACAAAAGGAAAACAACACTTATCCCTATCACAGAAATCTACAATCCATTCAACATAAAAAATATAAACTCAACTATATGGTTTATTGGCAAAGGATTACATCCTACACTATACAAACACTATGACCAAACACAATTTGTTAATTCACCTTCGTTCATTTTCATTCCAATATTTGTGATTCATTTTCTCACTTATTCAACCTTTCAATCCAAAACAGAAATGACAAATATAAATAGAAAGCACTGTCAACCCTGTGGTTTATCTACTATCGATCACTTCAGTCCTTACTTAAAATTTCATTGTGCTACTTTGGGAGACTGTTCAAAAAAGCCCACAAATTTTCTACAATTCGTAGATGGTCAAATTGATATTTAAAATTTACATCCTCCTTGGCTTATTTATACACTATCAGATCAACCAACCATGACAGGTTGCATGATTTTTTTTATTTTTCCTTACTAGTTATCGAGTCTAGATGACCGAATATAATTGATTCATCGACTCTGGGTCAATCTTATCATTGAAAATTATGTTAGACGTAGAAAATTTTCAACATCGATTACTTTTAACTCCAACTATTGGGGCTTTAACATTATTGTATGTGTGAAAATTATGAGACCACACTATTAAAATGTGAGCTTCATATATATGGGAATTTAGATATTTTATTATGATTCACGCTTTTGCAAGGCCCAGGTCATCAGATAAGACTGATTTATTTCAATGCAACCATACACTATAACTTTTACGAAATGACCTTTTTACAATTATATCTTGATTTTTAAACATTTCATATGTCGAGACCTTCATGATTGTATTTGGATTAGGGACTTTATGGAAAATGATGGTACCCCATATTTCTTGGAGATCCCAAATATTCGAATAAGATGGATAAGGCTTCTACTGATTTGGAGTGGTTTTCCCAAATTTCAGCCATTTTCTCTAAAGACCTAATACACAAAAAACGTTTCCAAACTAGTCCTTGAAGTGAGTCCCAATATTTCCATGATGAAACTTCAAGAACCAATCAAAACTTTACATGTGTAATATTTTGCAATGTCATCACTCTTTCTATGTCACTACCACTTATCGCCACTTGGATGCTAGCTCACACTCCGACTTTAATCTGGTTCTAGAAAAATAATTCAACCCCCATATTATTTTTATGAATGTGGTTATAGAAAATAATACAACCTTGGATTTCTTAGATGTATTGAGATATCCCAAATGCCTTAGAGAACATAACTTTCCTTCACTTTAAAACGTGTTTTATCATCAACCATATAGAGTTTGACTAAGTTCTTGTTGTGCTATACAACAACTCCCCATTTCAATTCTTAAACTCTTAGTCTTAAAATACTAAATAAGAAATGGATCCCCTTTTGAATTTAAATAAAAGCAATAAACGTTTGAGTAAAACAAATTTTCTCTAGAAGTCATATTAAAATTGATTTTAGAGTAGTTAGTACCGCTCATCACAAATCACATTTCCTTGGAACCAGTGAAAATCCATTTGAAGAGCTTGCGATGTGATCATAGCCATAACAAAACCCTCATTGAATTTTTTTATAAAGATTAGGCTTTTATACGCATAAAGTAATAAAATTGTCACATCTCGCACAACGTTAATCCCATGTGATGATTTAAAGCACATTGAAACTTTGCGATGCGATAAGGCTATCACCAAATCTCATATCGCTAATTCATAGTAAAGTGTCCATTAAACTCTATTGAAATCTAACGATGCGATAAATCTCATATAATTAATTCACAAAGAGACATCCAATATACTGCATTGAAGAGTCGCAATGTGATTTAATTATCGTATGACACACTCTCGATAAGAATAAAGTGATAAATATTATAAATACATGCGGTAAAGAAATAAATCGATAAACAAATAAATAACATGATTTTCCAAGATTAAACCTATGCTATCTCAGCACTCATTGCAATCTCAACTATGCAAACAAATATATTGAGTATGTCACTTATAACTCTCAATTTGCGATACATGATTATTATAAAAATATTAAAATAATGCAATCTTTAATCGCAAATCGTGGAGTCAGGATACTTATTCAACAAAAGAATGTTACAATACTTGTGATGCGACAAATGCTTTCAACATTAAAGTTTCATGTTGAAGTTTACGGAGAAACATTAAGGAGTAGTTATGGGTACATCCTTCAAAGATTTCATCTGAGATAGCTAAGTAGAACATAACATCTCATGCATCTAATGTGCTTAACTACATTTAGTCTGTAATTTGTATTATCTATGTTCAAGTTTTGTGACTGTTACACTCCTCTTTCTCGTTTAGCAGAACTGATTGAGTGTCGCACATCAAGCAAGATGTCTAAGAAATCTCGAAAAGCAAAGGCCCTTGTTGTAGTGGAAGAATCACCAGTGAAATTGGCAGTAATTGTAGATACTACCTTTCTAGGACTTGGCAAAATCTTGTGGGAAGGCATCTATACTTTACTCGAAGTAGAAAATCTAATGGAGATAGAAGAAGAAGCGACAACGGATGGAACTGATAGAAAAGAGAGCACGTTCAATAACTTGGCCAACTCCTTCCTCCATAAAATAGTAACCCAAGCCAAAATTTTGCTATATAATTATCTAGTGAGATGGGTGATTGAAAGTATTAATATAACAGACAGAGCCTTCTTGACAACTGATGGGAAGTTGTTTAGGATATTCAAGCCAAAACATGTTAAGAAAATGTACCATTTACCGGATCCCCAATGACACTACAGCAAGGAGATTCTGGAAGCTTTAGCTACGGAGAATGACATAGAGTTGGACCCTATCAAAAAGTGGAGACATTTTCCAAACAAGCTTAAGCATGAACCCTTTGATATGTACTTTGTCGACTCTTTAGCATCTTTGTATTGTTATGGTGTTGCAATGGTATGTAGGCTCTTTGGAAGCCTCGTTTTTTCTAGGTTTCCTATATAAATGGTCCCATTAATAGAAGCGGAAGTCAACTCTTTTATTATGGATTGGGAAACTATTCTATCTAATAAAATGGCTAGCCAAATATTAGATTATAGAAGAAACAGATTTGTCACCACCAAAGTCATGCCCCCATTTTATATGAGGGCCTACATAATGGACACTATCTGTTTCAATTCTGACTTTCCTATTCTGGGTTGGAAATGGATTGTTCAAGACCCAACCCCTATACATATTTATCATAGGTATCTATGGAAGTCAGACTACAAAAATCACATTTATAGAATTTTCCATGGTTTTGTTTTACCTGTTGATCAAGCCATTTTTAACAAGCCTTCTCCTCGGGTCTCTAGCGAAGCCAATATTTACTTAACTTCAATTGGAAGTTGGTTCAAGAAGGAGAATTTAACCTATATTAGAGTGTTTGGGAGTGTAACAAACCCTCATTTCATTCCACTCTATATCCCATACAATCTATTAGCTAGGGAACTAGCATACCAAATGGTGGAGAAGGGAATGACTAGGAACCACAAAGACTCTAAAAAGTAAGTGTGGCCTCCATTTCCCCTCTGTTGTGGTAGTTAAACGTTGCATGACTTTAAGCATGCTGAGAAAGAGGCATAGAAAAGTAAGGACCTAATTCTAGTAGTAATTCCTAAGAGACAGTATGATCCAAACAAGGTCGCTTACAATTTCACTAGTCATGTGAAAATTACTAAATTTATGCGTGAGGAGGATGGGTTCGATGATTTATTCACTTCTGCAGAGTTATTTTCACAAGTAACTCGTCTTGCAAGATTCAAACTAAGAACATCAAATATGAATGAATTTGTGGAATACAAGACAAGGAGGTCACTGAGATTTCCTCTAGATTTATTAAATACTACCCCTACTGTTCAGCAAGAAGAACATAGTGGGGAGTAGACTATTGAAAAGATTTTTGGGAAAGGGGAAATAGTTGAAAACACTAGTGAACCCCTTAGCACAGATGTTAATATTGACCCCATCTTGATAAAATAATTTGAACAATTTGATCATCAAATCAAAATCCTGAGCAACCCCCAAAAGAGTATTGCATTAGCATCGCCCGCAACTCAACAGCCCATCGTGACTGAGAGCACAATTAAAGAGACACCCAGTACTGTCATATCTCCAAAAGAAGTTGAAATAATCCCTGAAAACCCTTCAAGTGAAAATACATTAAATATTGAGGAGATACCACCTTTAGATGCCTTTTACAGTCCTAAGCACATGGTTGTGGTTAGAAAATAGAGGAAAAAGAGGAAGATTAACTAGACATCATGCATAACTCCTCAATCAGAATCATGAATGTTATACAGAAGGATTTAGAGGTCAATCCTTCTGAGGATTTGACTACTCTATCCAAATATGTAAGGACTTACACAACTGCCACAATTGATAAGGCCACTGAGGTTAATATATTAATCAAAGAAAAAGATCAAAGGATTTCTCATCTTGAAGAGAAAACAATAGTAGAAAAACAGAAGATTAATCGGCTTGATGAACAGCTGGCTGAAGAAAAGCAGAGGAATGAGCAGCTCAAAGTTCAAATAAACTTGGAGAAACAAAATATTGACGAGCGTGGCATGCAGAAACAGCAATAGTTGTCCCAGCAACTCGAACAACTTCAATTGACACATCAATGAGGAATGAAGACAAAAGAGGAGGAAATATCATAACTTCAACTATATACACAACATTTCAGAAATTATCCTAAATTCAAGGAATTCAAGAAGGAAGCCTTAGATGCAAATAAGGCCTTATCGCAATAAATCAATCTCCTCTACCATAAAATATCACTTATCGACCCACTATGCATCATAACTGCATAACTAATCGATTAGGAAAATAATGCCAGATTGGAATTTGAGGACACAGATGACAAGGTCACCAATTTCCTCAAATGGAAAAAAATAGTGGAAGGTAGAGCTGCTAACCTACTGAAAATTGAAGAGTTGCATAACCTACTGAAGTGTTATTAGAAAGATATACACAATTAATAAAGCCAGAAAGGGCTAATTTCAATGCTATAGCTATAGTGAACGAAGTAACAAAGCTGCTAAATGATAATTTATATGGAGTCGATTTGATTTCTGACTCTTCTCCTAGAAAGCTCCTCAAAACGAAAATGTAAGAAAATCAATGAAAGCGGGATTTCGCCACCAAAGAAGAACAACTCAATAGAGTACAAAGCCTTACCTGGGATGCATTTTGGTCCTTTTTGGTCAAGTTCGATAGTCAAAAGATGACCATCAAATGCCTTACTGACGTTGTTGATTGCATGGTGCCCGAGCTTTCAGATGCCACATACACGAGACAACTATGCTGAAGGATTAGTAATCCTCTGGAAATTCAAAACATTCTTTCAATTTATCAGTTGTGGATATAGGAGCAGACACAGATACAATGAATCCTTTTCAAAGGCAATCACACTACTATTTTTGTAATGCAAATCTGAGATTTGCATATTTACAGTTCCAACAACTCTAAGCGATTTATATTGATAGTTTGTTTGAGTTCTATTATATAAACCCTTTCATGTTATTCAGCAAAGGGTCATCAATTTGTACAAAGAATAGACTTGAGAAGTTGCACTTCTGCGCTTCTAAATTTATTATTTTATCATTTTTAAAGTGGGTCAAGGTTTCAGATCTTTTGTGAAAGAACTTTTTCAAGACCTGCATTTTTGTATCTCCTGGAAGTTTATGGAATAAAGAGGTGGAATCAGAATGTTATTTACAGATCAAGACTCAAATGCATTTGGTATTTCTATCATTGTTCTTTTTGTCTTGATTTAATTAGCATTTCATTTCATTTTTTTATTGTTGATGTATTCATATGCTTCAAATAATTCTATATTGAGTCATTTTTGAACGATTTATAATTGTTACAATTAGAGATATATATAGTAGCAATAAATATTATGATGTCATGAGATATGTTTTCATAATTACTTTGTTTGATTTCTTAAATAAAGTAATCGTTATTTAACTAAACCATTATATAGATAAGTAAATCATCTATATGATCGTTTGTCTATTAGGAATTATCAAGAATCGCATTGTTATTAGATTACCCAGGTTATGTAGGAATATTTGTATATTTTAAAGTCATAGATTAAACCGCTTAACATCTCTGATATACATTAAAACATTCATCCATCAAACCACACATTATTTGGAAACTGGTCCCATAACCGCTAGTCGGAGCCACCATCCCAAATGGAAAGGGAGTTCTACTAAGGTCTGGACCGAGTGGTTATCCACCAATGTTGGTGCTACGATTTTAGAGGCATCAATATTTTTGGCGCTAGAAGGAAGGCCTAGCTATGAATGGCAAGTAAATCTAAATCCACAAGCCATTCTAAGAGTAAAATTCCCTCAACATCTCCTTCAACTTCTCCTTTGCATTTGGAATCTCCTATTGCTAAGCAAGAAGTTGGAAAAGATAATACAACACCCACTGCTGAAATCCTAAGCACATTAGATAATTCTTCTCCTGAACCACTTGGAGTGCAATCTTTGATTCATAAACTACAAGGGTTTCCGATATGTCAAAAATAATCTAAGTTATCCCAAGGTAGTGTAACTTCACAATATATCCCGTCCCAGCCACTTGATCGAAAAATGAAAAACATGGTATTCCACCAATCGAGTTTCCTCTACCGAGTCGAAAAATGGCCAAGAAAACACCGTCCAAATCTACCAGTGGCACTATGTCATCATCGCCATCTATCCCATTTGTACCATTACAAGATCATCTATCCATTTCCCAACCTCAAATCATATTCCAAATAGGTACAGGAACTTCAACATCATCTACCCAATCGCTTTCTACCCCTTCATCACCCTCTTCTACTGTTAGCTCCACAATGGCACATAATCAACCTCAACCAAGGCCATGGACCAATCCAGTAGCAGTCAAAATGCTTGCAACTTTAAGCCAATTGCCAACTCATCCTAAAAAATGGTTACCAAAATTTAACCTTGACATTGGCCTCTTGACAGAAGAACATATAAATAATTTCATGTTATCGATCAACTTCAATGGAGTAACTAAAGAAGATCTTGTTGTTAGACTATTTCCATACATTTTACAAGGAGTAACAGGATCATGGTACCTTTCATTACCACTAGGTTCTATTAATAACTAGGATGCTTTTCAAGAGCAATTTCTAACTAAGTTTGGAGATGATAGGTCTAGAGTGACTTTGATCAATGATCTCTCCAATCTTAAATCTGAACGAAAGGAACCCATAAAAGACTTCAACTCACTCTTCAATAAGCTATTGAATAAAGTTCTCACCACATCAAAGCCTAGGGAGGAAGTCTGAAATGACTAGTACCTCTCTACCTTGCCTTCAAACATAGCCGTTTTCATTGATAGGGTTGCTAAACCAACATTAGCTAAAAACATAAACGAAGCAATCACTGTTGAAAAACATATCCTAGCTTTGGAAAATAAAAACACTATAGAAGAAAGGAAATCATAAAAAGTTACCTTTAGGGATGATTCAAAGAATAAAGTAGTCAACGATCCATATGACATGGAAGGTTTACAAAAATTTCCTAAAAATATGCCTAATGAAATCGTTGAAATAAAGAAGCAGGGAATTGAGACTTCTACCAGAAAGCCTTTTAGGATTTTTAAATGAAATCAACTTTCTAATCCTAAACCACTTAATGTGATATCTAATGCTGAATCTAATCTAGAAGATGATGAAGATGAATATATAGTTTTATCAGTAGAAGATATGCATGAAGATGAAACAGTTGAATGTCATGGAATGTGGGACTTTATCTTACCCAATTATGATAATGAAAGTCAACATGAAGATCTCCTAGTAAATACCAAAAGCAAAAGTACAACTAAGCCTAATCAGGTAAATTATAAAAAGAAAAACTCAAGTCTTGTTATTAAAGACAAAACTCCCATAAAGAAAACTCCGGTAGCACCTCCCCATAATCAACCATCATCTTCCAATCCTTCCTCATCATCTAAAATGCTAGTACTTTCAGATTCCATGGATTATAACAGTGTAGAAGATATGAAGAAGACTCAAGCATATATTTCTTTGCATGAACTTAGCAAGCTCAAACATCAACAAAAGTTGCTTCTCAAAGAATTAAATTTCATGCCTTCTTCTCCTCTTCCAACTAGTGTATTGTCCAAGGCTGCTAAATGGTTAGGAAAGCCACCATTTGATAAGGTAGATGCTACTGATGATGTTTTAATTGGGGACAAGTCAAATTCTCATACTCCTCCTTTTCTCTTAACTTATGAGATCTACAATATAAATTTGCATAATTTCTTGATCGATTCAGGGGCTTCATCAAATATTATGCCAGCCTCACTTTGCTCAAAATTAAATATTGAGCCCTAGAAGTCCGCAGTTCACATTGTTTAATTAGATCGAACTAAGGTACAACTTTTAGGAGAGATAAATTCAATTACTATCAGATTAGCAGCTGATCCAAGGTTGTTCAAAGAAGTGATATATTAATCGTTGACATCCCTAAGTTTTATCATTTGATTCTAAGTAGAGATTGGTCCAAACAACTTCACAGTTATATTTCGACTGATTGGTCTCACATGTGGCTTCCCTATAATGGGAACCCAAATCAAATCAGAACAGTTCGCGAAAAGAATTTGACTCATATAGTAACATAGTTTGAACAAGAGAATCAACCTGTAGCCTTCAATAATAATATTCTCAGAAACTATTCAGTTCAATCATTTTTTCGAAATTTTAATGCTCAACAATCTCCTTTTCTTATTAATAGTGTCATCTCGCAAATTGAAAATTTCTCTCATAGTGATACCTCAAAGTGTGTTAATGTCGTAGTTGAACTTGTAAGTAAGGTTGTAAATAATCCTTTATTTTTCTCTTTGTATTTTGATGGACCAAAATCCAATGAAAGTGCAGGAGCAGGATGTATCTTAGTTAGTCAAGAAGGAGAAAAAACCATGTTATCATGTATATTGGAATTTGAGTGTACTAATAACACTGTAGAATATCACACATTGATTCAAGGGCTCTATAAAGCAATAGCCTTGAACATCCAATATCTCAAAGTATTTGATGATTCTGAGATTGTGATTAAGTAGGTGAGAAATACTATCCTTTGTATCTTGAGTCATCTCAAAAGTTATCAATTACTTGTTCAGGATCTCATAAATCATTTTCTAGAATTTGATATATCTCATATTCCTAGATCATAGAATACATCAGCTGACCTTTTGGCTAATGTAGCTTCTAAACTCCTTCTATCTGCATATTTTAGTCTAGATAGATTTTCAATTGAGTTAATTTTTCAACCATCTATTCCAAATAATGTCACCAATTTCCATGTATTTAATCACGATGAAGATATCTTAAATTTCCTGACTTCTAAAGGATCTTACGATGGGTATATTATCAATGAAAGCAATCATGATCTTTAAATAAAGCAAAGAATCAATGAAAATCCTATTCCAAGATCTGTGGTCAAGCTAGAAGACCTTTATGATATTAAGGATAGATTCAAAAAGGTTACTAATGCAAAACTTCAACATTCTACTTTAAAGTTTGAATTAGTAAATCTTGGCACTGAGGCCAAACCCTAGAACGTGAACATAGGACTTGGACTTTCATCACAGGAAAGATTTTATTTCATCATGTTATTAAAGAAATACAAAAATGTTTTCGCTTGGAATTACAAAGATCTGAAATTTTATGATACCTCTACATTCAACACAAAATTACAATGATTTTTGATGAGAAACATGTACAAGAGAAGCTAACAAAAATTCACCCAAATCTTGAAAGTCAAATCAAAGAATAGTTGAATAAACTCCTTAAGGCTAAAATAATCTTTCCTCTGAGACATTGTAAATGCGTTTCAAACTTAATACCTATAAGGAAATAGAATGGTGACATTAGAATCTTCATAGATTTTAGAAATTTCAACAAAGCATGTCTGAAAGATAATTTCCCATTGCCAACCATGGAGAAGATACTTCAATCAGTTGCTAGCTCAGAGTTAATGTCTTTTCTTGATGGGTTTTTATGATATAATCTGATACTGCTACATCCATATGATAGATTAAAGACTACATTCAAGACTAAATGGGGAACACATGCTTATCAGAAAATGCCTTTCGGTTTGATAAATGTTGGAGTCACTTTCCAATGAGCCATGAATATAGCCTTCAAAGTTTTGATCAATAGAATAGTCATTGTTTACTTATATGACATAACTATCTATTCTAAGAAAAGGACTAATCAATTGCATGATTTAAAACAAATCTATGAACGTTATAAAAAATATGGGATTTCTTTAAATCCCAAGGAATCATTCTTTACTCTTAATTAGGGTAAGCTTTTAGCATTTATTGTATCCAAATATGGCATATACATTGATCCAGACAGGATAAATGAGATCTCTGATATTCCTTTGGCACATAACAAGAAATCTATGTAATCATTTTTGGGGCAGATAAATTTTGTGAAAATATTTGTTGCTGCTTTTTCTCAGATAGTTTTACCCTTGCAATCTATGATTAAGAAAAATTAAGTTTTCGAATGGAGAGATAATGAGAAAGAAGCCTTTGATTCAATTAAAAAGGAAATCATCAATGCTCTTGCATTAGATACTCTGAAGTTTTTTAGTCATTTTATTCTGTATACTCTAGCCACTGAAACATTTTACACTGATGTTTTAACAAAAATCAATGACCAAAAAGTAGAAACACCCAAATATTTCTTTAGTTCTAATTTGAAAGGTTTTCAACTCAATTATTCAGAAGTTGAAAAAAAAGCTTTTCCTGTGTTTAAATCTATCAAACACTTTATACCATTTCTCCTAAAAACACACACTAAAGTAATATTCCCATTCTCTACAGTCAGATATTTGCTAGTTCAAAGGGAAGTAGGAGAGAAGAGAGCCAACTGGGTAACCTCTTTACAAGAATATGATATAGATATTAAACCAGCAAAAATTGTTAGAGGGCAAGGTTTTTGCAGGTTATTGGTAGGGGCTTCCAATATTTCAGACCATGAATATTTAGATAATATTGCACAAGTAAATGAGATAAGTATCAACAATTCAGAATCTCAATATGTTGATGTGATCTTTTACTTGAAAAATGGATATGCTCCCCCTGAACTCAGTTACAAAAACAAATGTGCCTTAATATGAAAAGCCATACACTTCGAAATTTTTGATAATGTGTTATTTTAGAAGAAATTATGATTCAATTCTATTAATATGCCTTGACAAAACTGAAGCCTAGACTATTTGCAGGAATTACATGATGGCCGGGTAGGTGGACACTTTGTAGGAGACACTACAGCTCAAAAATACTACGTGATGGATATTATTGGCCAACTTTATTTGAAGATGCCCATGACCACATAAGGAAATGCAAGATATGCCAAACTGCTAGCAGAAGACAAAGGAAATTAGCCTTTCCTTTCCAACCAGTAAATATTGAACAACCATTTGAACAATGGGGACCTGATATTATTACAGAAATTGTCCCACATTCTTCAAAACAACACAAATACATCCTCATGGCCACAAACTACTTTACAAAGTAGGTAGAAGAAATTCCTCTAAAGGTGGCCAATTCTGACGCAATTATTGAATTTATTGATTAGTTTATCATTACAAAGTTTGGTTTGCCTAACATGCTTATTTTTTACAATGCATCTTATTTTTCTAGAAATAGTATAGTTGAATTTGCTCTTCAGAGAGGTTTTAAGTTAAAATACTCTACAAATTACTACCCTCAAGGAAATGGCTTAGCAAAGTCAACTAACAAGAATCTCATCAAGATTATCAAAATAATTGTTGATCAAAACCAAAGGAATTGGCATAAATCATTGATATTTGCATTATGGGCAGATCGCATAACTCAATAAGATCAATAGTTACTTATCATTTTAATTTAGAGTATGGGAAAGAAGTTGTAATACCTCTAAATTTAGGACTCCCATCTCCACCCCTAGAGCAATTTATTGAAGAAATCCCTTCTTCCTCTATTCAATTGAGGTTTGAAGTTGTAATACCTCTAAATTGGACAAGGAAAGAGAAAAGAACATAATTAATCATGCTAAACATCAACAAGTCATTAATTATTCTTTTGATGGAAGTTCTCTCATCTCGAAATCATTACAAACCAATGCTCTCATTTTAAAATGGGATAAATCACATGAAGACAAAGGTAAGCATACCAAATTTCAAAAGATGTGCCTTGGACCATTTCAAATCGTTTGAAAAGATAGGCTCATCAATGTTTCTACTACAAAATTTATCAAGGAAGAGAGATTCTCTTCCTCTGAATGGGCTTATCTTAAAGAAATTATTCTCCTAAGGAGGTAACCCCTTCTTACCTATACATATTATTTGCGCAAGCTAGTTTCTTTTAGGAAATAATGTTGTAAATACTCTCCCATTGACTTTTCACTATTGGAAATCTATTTGTAAGAATATTGTGAAAACTTGCTTTCAAAAATAGAACCTATTTAAGGAAATGATTACAATTTTGGAAATTAGATATAACATGAAACTCTGAGAACCTATTTAATTTTGTCAAATATTCCAAACCTTGAAAATACAGTAAATCATTTTGAAGTTTTATAAAGTTATGAAAGGTTATTTATAAAATGGTAAAGACTTTCTCGAGCTAAGCATCCACAACTCTAAAATTGTCATCTGTAAACTCTTAAGGAGTAAGTCATTCACCGCATCCACTAGGTTATTGATTTTTTAGAGTGTAATTCTAAAATATATTTGATTTAAAAGATAAGAGGTCTCATTACGAGCCTACTTACCATGATCATAGGGAACTAATTAAGCTGACATTACCAATACTGCATATCAAAATAGGGTAATGGCATATAATCATATGACAAGGGTTCTCATTATGAGCTAGCTTGTTCAGTGCAATTACAACCAGTGAATGGCATTGTCATCATCTAGCTCCCAGACTAAGACAATGGCTTTCATTCCGAAAAATAAAAATGTAAAAAAATAAAAAATACATGTAAGCATATCTTTTGGATTTATCTTCAAAAAGCGATACTCTTAGATGGATGGGACAACGAATGACTAATGGTTAAAAGGTAACCTTGTTGGGACTATAGATGTTTTCTGGCAACAGAGGCACTACCTATGGAAAAAGAGTAAACTTTGAAAAGAAAAGTTGGAGGAGCCCCCTACTTTATCTTTAACAACCAATCAAAGCTAGAAAAAATCAGAAATGTTTTTGTTTTATCATAAGGTTTTGAATGAGAAGTTGCAGAATTTATATATTTTTATTTCGGAGTAAAGTTTTATCTAACCAATTCTTAGATAGTTGTCTTTTCCTCAATTTATTCTACAGAATAGATTTTTAGAAATTTCATTATTTTTTCAGAGGTAGCTGGTTCTCCGAGTGAATCACCAATTGTTGTGCTATACAACAATCCCCCCATTTCAATTTTTAAACTCTTAATCTTAAAATACTAAATAAGAAATGGGTCCCCTTGTGAATATAAATAAAAGAAATAAACTTTTGAATAAAACGAATTTTCTATAGAAGTCATATTAAAATTTCTTTTATAGTTAGGACCACTCATCGCAAATCACATTTCTTTGGAACCCATGAAAATCCATTTGAAGAGCTTTCGATGCGATAATAGCCGTAACCAAACCCTCACTACAAAGCTTTATGAAGATAAGCCTTTTATAGACATAAAGTAATAAAATTGTCGCATCTCGCACAACGTTAATCCCATGGGATGATTTAAGGTGGCATTGAAACTTTGTGATGTGATAAGGCTATTGCCAAATCGCATATTGCTGATTCATAGTAAAGCATCCATTAAACTCCATTGAAATCCCACGATGTGATAAATTGCATATCATTGATTATAAAGAAACATCCAATATACTGCATTGAAGAATCACAATTCCATTTAATTATCGGTGACACGCTCTCGATAAAAGTAAGGTGACAAATACTATAAATACATGCAGTAAAGGAATAAATCGATAAACAAAGAAGTAACATGATTTGCCAAGATTAAAACCCACTGTCTCCATATGCCAGCTCAGCACTCATCGCAATCTCAATTATGCAAACAAATCTTTTGGATATGGCACTTGTAACTCCCGATTTTTGATACACGATTATTATACAAATATTAAAATAATGCAATTATTGATCACAAATCGCAGAGTCATGACACATATTCTACAAAAGAATGTTACAAGACCTGCGATGTCACAGATGGTTTCAGCTTTAAAGTTTCACGTTGGAGGTTAAAACGAAACATTAAGGAGCAATTCTCGGTATGTCCTTCGAAGATTTCATCTAAGATAGCTAAGTACAACATAATATCTCATGCACATAATGCACTTAACTGCATTTAGTATGTAATTTGTACTATCTCTGTTCATGTTTTTCAACTATTACACTCCTCTTTCTCATTTTGTAGGACTGAGTGAGTATCACACATCAAGTAAGATGTTTAAGAAATCTCGGAAAGCAAAGGCCCCTGTCGTAGTGGAAGAATAACCTGCGAAATTGGTGGTAATTACAGATACTATCTGTCTAGGACTCAGTAAAATATCGTGGGAAGGCATCTATACTTTAATCGAAGTAGAAAATCCAATGGAGATAGAAGAATAAGCAACAACGAATCGAACTGATAGAACAGAGAGCACGCTCAATGACTTGGCCAACTCCTTCCTCCATGAAATAGCAGCTCAAGCCAAAGATTTACCATATAATGATCTAGTGAGATGGGTGATTGAAGGTATTAATATAATAGATAGAGCCTTCTTCACAGCCGATGGGAAGACATGCGGGACATTCAATCCTCAAGATATTAAGAAAATATACCATTTGTCAGATCCCTAGCGACACTACAACAAGGCATTTTTGGAGGCTTTCACTAAGAAGAATGACCTCGAGTCAGACCCTATCAAATAGTGGCGACATTTTCCAAACAAGCATAAGCACGAACCCTTTGATATGTACTCTATGGAATCTTTGGCATCTCCATATTCTTATGGTGCTGCAATGGTATGTAGACTCTTTGGAAGCCCATATTCTACTAGGTTTTCTATATAAATGGTCCCATTAATAGAAGTGAATGTCAACTCTTTTATTATGGGTTGGACAACTATTCTATCTGATAAAATGGCCAACCAAATATTAGATTATTGAAGAAACAGATTTGTCACCACTAGAGTTGTGCCCCCATTTTATATGAGTGCCTACATAATGGACACTATCTGTTTCAATTCTGACTTTCCTATTCTGGGTTGGAAATGGACTGTTCAAGACCCAACCCCTATCCATATTTATCACAAGTATCTATGGAAGTCAGACTACAAAAATCACATCTACATTATTTGCCATCGTTTTTTTTACCTATTGATCAAGCCATTTTTAACAAGCCTTCTCCTCGGGTCTCTAACGAAGCCAATATTGACTTAACTTTAATCGGTAGTTGGTTCGGGGATGAGGATTTCAGCTATATCAGAGTTTTTTGAAGTGAAAAGAGACCCTCTTGTCCTTCTACTCTATATCCTAGACAAGCTATTAGCTAGGGAAATAGCATATCAGATGGTGGAGAAGGGAATGACTAGGAACCTCAAAGACCGTAAAAAACAAGTGTGGCATCCATTTCCCCTCCGTTGTGGCACTTTCACATTGCATGACTTTAAGCATG
>APFE030984319.1:224771-261219 GCA_000404065.3 Pinus taeda
AGAACAACTTAGCAGAGTACAAAGCCTTACTTGGGATGCATTTTGTTCCTTTTTGGTCAAGCCGCAAAGTGAGCAAATGACCATCAAATGCCTTATCGACGTTGTTGATTGCCTAGTGCTAGAGCTTTCAGATGACACATGCATGAGACAACTACACTCAAGGATGAGTCATCCTCAGGAAATTCAAAACATGCTCTCAATTTATCAATTGTGGATACAGGAGTAGAAATAGATACAATGAATCATTTTCAAAGGCAATTGCACTACTATTTTTGTAATGCAAATCCTAAATTTGCATATTTATAGTTACAACAACTCTAAGAAATTTAAATTAATAGTTTGTTTTAGTTCTATTATATAAACCTTTTCATGTTATTGAGCAAAGGGTCCTCAATTTGTACAAAAACTAAACTTCAGAAGTTGGACTTTTGCATTTCTAAATTTATTCTTTTATAACTAGTGGATCAAGGTTTCTGATTTTTGTGAAAGAACTTTTTCAATACCTGCATTTTTGTATCTCCTGGAAGTTTTGGAATAATGAGGTGGAACCGTAATATTATTTACAGATCAAGGCTCAAATGCATGCGGTATTTATATCATTGTTCCTTTTGTCTTGATTTAATTGGCATTTCATTGAATTTTTCTATTGTTGATATATATATTCATATGCTTCAAATAATTCTATATTGAGTCATTTCTGAACGATTTAGAATTGTTACACTTAAAGATATATATTAGGAATAAATATTATGATGTCATGCAATATGTTTTCATAATTTCTTTTTTTAATTTCTTAAATAAAGTAATCATTATTTAGATACACCTTTCTATAGATAAGTAAATCATTTATATGATTGTTTGTCTGTTAGGAATTATCAAGAATCGCATTGTTATTAGATTACCTGGGTTATGTAGGAATATTTGTATATTTTAAAGTCATCGATTAAACCAATTACCATCTCCGATATACATTACAAAATTCATTCATCAAACCACACATTATTGGGAAAATGGTGTAATCCCCAGTTGAAGCCACCATCCGAAATGGAAAAGGAGTTGTACTAAGGTCTAGATCGGGTGGTTATCCCCCAATGTTGGTGCTACAATTTTAGAGGCATCAATAGTTCCATATACCATAGGAAGTTTGCCTAAGAGGGCTATCCAAATAAAATTTATGTATGTGCTTTTGAAAAAATTACCTATAGAGAAAATTCCCTCAAATGCATTATTGTTCTTGCCGCAAAAAGAACCCTCCAAATGTTTTTTCTTAGTTAAATTTGGAGCATACATGAATTTTCATCTCGAGCTATCTTCTATCATCTTGTTGTTTGCTCATGTTTTCATGTGTTGACTATCCTTTCAAAGTTTTTAAGTGTCGCTCTTCCTCCTAGGTCAAATTTTCTAAGTGTTGTCATCCTATCTCTATAAGCACTTATATCATCTTTTTAAAGATATGAAAAGCAATAGATTTTTTTTGACATAGTGTTAGTTTTTTTTCACTTGACGTGCACATCATACAAACGTGAAAATGAACAATATTTTCTCCTCAATAAAGTTCACATTCTAAAGATAGCAATCACAAAATCCACTATTGGAGGGAACCATGCCCTCCTAGGCATACACACATTCCAGACTTTGAGTAGAGAACACTTCACTGAATGAGTGCACTGTTAGCCCATAAGGAGAGTGCACTCCTTATTATCAGTGATTGTGCCCCTTTAGGTGTTAACTTTGGTGCACTCCTTGGCATTACCAACTACACCATCTTCATTATTTTCCACACAACCTTATTGTTGGCAGGTTGAGTGAACTCCGAGGAAGGAGGAGGCCACTCCACTTCTTGCAACTAACTCACTCATCAATTGACAAGTGGTGATCATGCATGAACATTTTTTGCATGTATATTTCCTTTATAAAAAATCACATCTCATCACTCATTCTCACAATCATTGTTCATTCTAGGTTGAGTGCATTCCCTTATTACAAGGATTTTTTCTTGAATATTGATCTCAAGTGTGTGCATTCTCCGTATGTTTTCCACAATGTCATTTTTTAATGCTTTTGTTGTTTTTAGTGGCATTTTTGTTTTCCTTAGTGGAATTTCTATTTCTTTCCACTTATTAAGCATAATTTTCATCCATACTTCCTCATACAAGTTTCATCTTGCTATCACAAGTAGCATTTCTTGTGATTTGTCACATTCATGACCTTTCACCTTCCACTCATGATTGCGACAAAATGTGTAAACACTTTTATCTCTCTTCCTTCGTTGTTACTATGTTTAACACTCTTTGTTTGGCTTCACTTACATTTTTGAGCCCATATTTGAGTAGAGCACACTTCTAGAAAACAAGAACCCTCAATTCATGAAAATTATGCCCATCAAATGAGGCTCCCTTCGTAATGCACTCTTGATAAACAATGAACCCTTGTCTTTAAAAACTACCCAAAAAGAAACAAGCCTCTCTCTTGACCATGTAACAAACCAACAAGCAATAGTTGGAATCCTTTTCCATTGTTTTCTTCCCCTACGCACTCACTGGATCTTCCAGGGTGCACAATTCACTCTCTAGCAATAGTTTTCTTCCTCCTTGTCCCTTGTGACTATGCCCTACACCCAAGAAGTCTCTCTCTCTCTCTCTCTCTCTCTCTCTCTCTCTCTCTCTCTCTCTCTCTCTCTCTCTCTCTCTCTCTTTCTCTCTCTCTCTATGAGTGCAAACACACTATGAAGCCTCAATCAAGCCCTTTTTTCCCACTGTTGCCTCGACATGTTCCCTATTTTTTTTTAGGGTGTAGTGCACACTTCCAGTAGCTATTTTAGTTACCTTGTATCATTTTTTATTGGATTGTGCTGCCAGATTTACTGATTTTTCTCTTAATTATTGTCTTCTAAATAATTTACATGTGATAGCTAAGGAATTTCTTGAAACTAACCACAAGTAAATTTCCACTTGAAGATACCCCAAAGATGAAATACATCACTCTCTCATCACCTATCAAGAGAGTGACTCATTCCACCTGTCGAGTTTAATGAAAAGAAATATGAAAAGCTAAAACTAAGGAGGCGGTGAAAATTTTATTCTTTTAGATACACAATGCTTCATAGACAAATCTTTGAAAGTCTCATGAAAGACATAAAATATGAATTCATGCAAAAATAAATTCCCATAAGACTTGGAAGACATGGAAGTTTACATAAACATCAAGAAGTCTAGGACACATAGAGGTGCATGTAGATTTGTAGTCATGCCTTGTGCAGAAGCAATCAAATGGGTCATGTCTCACATGTATGATACAAATTTAGTCCTTTTCAGTGAAAGTAGGAATGATATTTCCATCCTACTATCCACATGATATAGATTCCTCTTAAAATATGGTAAGACCTAGCTATTATTTGAATACTTTGTTTCATAAAACCTAGGCAAATCTCAATATTAAGGAAGTAATCAAATTAGGGTGCTAAGAGCCTGCAAGATTCTACCATAGAAAGAGTGCAATATATAAAACTAAATCCTTGATAAAGTTTTATTAATATCTTATAGTGATTTGTTGTAGACTGTATGAATGGGAGAATGCAAAACACTTTGAGGAGAATTGGATCTTCTTAGTCAACATGGTTATCTCAAGAGGTAAATTTTTCTACTAGGCAGATATCCTCTCTCATGAACTGCAACTTTAGGTGTAGGAGGCTAAGATAACCCTACAAGCTATGCAAGCAATAGAACATTACATGTCTGCTGATTTTCTAGATCGTATGCACCATCATTATGAGTTTACCAGGATGAAATGGAACGCAGCCCCACAAGAACAGTTACATGTCTACTTTATTTTCATATTGTTATCGAAAAATTGTTTTCTATGATTTTATGATAAGATGGTAGAGAAGCTCTTTGTAGTGTTGTACACAATGATATTTGAGACAAAACCTCCTTGCATAATAGATTAGGTGAAGAAGGCCCTTTATGAGATTGCAAATTGGTTTTATTCACCACATGGCACATATATCATATGTTTCAGGTGTCATAAAACCCCTCATCTTATGCTAAGGTATGCTACCAATAAGGTTTTCTGTAAGGGGGTCACCTATTGGTTGAATAATGGTTTGCCTACACAACTCAATGCGAGGAAAAATAATCCTTAGCACACTCTTGCTTTATGGATTGGACTTTATGAGCTAATGATCCTTAAGGAGATGGATGTTGAAATTGAAGAACTCAAGCACCTTTGATTTGGAATCATGAGCTTCCATAGATACAATCCTAGAAAAGTGTGAAGGAAACATTGTGCCAAGATATAATACACCAAGTCATATGGACCTATGATCATACTAGAACATGAAAGGATTAAGAGTTGGTACAATTCATTGAGAAATAATCAGTCATGAGATGAGGCATACCCATCCCATGTTCCACAAGTACCTGATGTTTATATGGAGATTCGATAGCATGAAAATACTCAAGTGGAGATAATAATAAACAAGAATAAGTTGGAACATGATCCAGTGGAAAAGAGATGTAGAAATTTGAAGGCCGAACCTATGAGAAAATGTGTGATTGAGGTAGTGGAACAGAGGAAACAAAAATAGGAGCACAAGAGAAGGATATAAGAAAAGCACAAACGATAGGAGGATAACTTAAAAAAGGAAGAAGAAGAAAATAAGAAGTGAGATGACCTTTTGAATATGAGAGAAGAGGAGTAGAGGAGAAAAGCAGTAGAAGACGAACTAAAGAAGTGCTCACAAGAAGAAATGAAGAACATACATGAGGAAGAAGTCAAACAAGTAATGGAGGAAGAACAAATGACACATGAATTAGATGCAGATTTGGAGAAGGATGTTAGAAAAATTATATATTACGGAGCAACGGAACACATAAAATATTGCAGAAATATAAACACAGAAAACTCATAAAACAAGAGAGACATCGATATACGTGGTTCACCTAGTTTGGGCTACATCCGTGGAGAAATAGCTAGTCCTTGTTTTATTATATTATCTAGCAAACTAAAGAGATACAACCTACAATAGATCCACTGTAACACCATCTTCGCTCTCAATCTCCTCTCTCTTCCTCACTCAGAATGCAAATACACATAGACGCAATACAATTTCCTCATATATAGTGAGGGGTTGCATTTTACGGCAAAAAACCTAAATTAAACATAACTTCTATGATCACATCATCCTCCTAATGAGCGGCCCAGATTGACTAGAAATTACTAGACTCTTACCAGGCAATTTTACATCTATTTTTAGCTTCAGAGGCACTACACCCGAACCCCCTCTAGGCGACCACTGGCCCCCGAACCACCCAGCCAGGGGGGGATTAGCCCCACCAAACTCCGGTGAGGGGGACAAGTCCCCCCCATGTGGAGGGGTGTATAGTCTTCCTGGGGTATACATCTGGCTGAAACCTTTGAATACAAAAGATAATCAGGCTCCACACCGAACAATCTCCCTGTTGGAGACTAATTATAGAAACTCCACCGCCGCTTCATTTGCTAGATAATGACTACACTTTGGATCTGACTACTTCTCATCTTCTTCATCATACTTGAAGACTAATTGAAACTGAGCAGATTCTCAGTTTCTCCCTGGTTACAACTTTTGTTAGCATATCTACAAGATTCTAACTAGTGTGTATATTTTCTAGCTTCAACTATCCATCTTCCAATGTCGAGCATATGAAATGGTACTTGAACTATATATGTTTAGTCTTGGAATGAAAGGCAGAGTTATTTGCAAGATGATGGCACTCTGGCTGTCACTGTATAACCTGCCCAACTCCTGCTTCTTACCCAATTCATCTAGAAACCTTTGTTACCAAATCATTTCTTTACTAGCCTCTGTAGCAACAACATACTCTGCCTCTGTTATTGAAAGTGCAACAACACTCTAGATTTTTGAAACCCAACTGATAGTTGTTCCACCTATACTAAATACATATCCTGAAGTTCTCCTCCTGTTATCTCTGTCACCTACCATCTCTGCAATAACATATCGCTATAGAGCAATATTTTAACTACAAAAGCATAATTCTTGATTTTGGGTACCTCTCAAATACCTGAGAATCCACTTCACTACCATCGAGTGTTATTTTCGTGGATTGTTCATGTACATGCTTACAACTCCCACTACATGTGCAATATCAGGCCTTGTGCAGACCATTGCATACACTAAACTTCCAACTGCTGATGCATATGGAACTTTAGACATATGAGCCATTTCTTCCTAAGTCTTGGGACATGCCTCCTTACATAATTTAAAATGGCTAGCCAAAGGTATACTAACTATTTTTGCATTCCGCATATTAAACCTTTTCAACACCTTTTCTATGTACTCAATTTGAGACAATGTTAATTTGGGATTCTTCTCTCTCTAGTTCTTCTCATATAAAGGATTTGTTTTGCAGTACCCAAATCCTTCATTGCAAATGAGTTTGCCAATTTCCTTTCGAGCACATTTACTTCCTGCATGTTAGAGCTTACAGCAAGCATGTCATCTACATACAATAACAATATAATATAGCTTCCATCATTTTGCCTTTTGAGATAAGCACAATGGTCAGAGTGACATCTAGTATAACCTTGTTCAGACATAAACCTGTCAAATTTTAGATACCACTACCTTGGAGCTTGTTTTAAGTTATACAAGCTCTTCTTCAACCTCCACACTAGTTTATCTTTCCCTTTTACCTCATATCCTTGTGGCTGCTAGATATATATCTCTTCCTCCAAATCCCCATGGAGAAAGGTGGTCTTTACATCTAACTCCTCAAGATGTATATCTTCAAGAGCTACTAGACTTAGAATAGTTTTGATTGAAATCATTTTCATAATAAGAGAAAATATCTCATCAAAGTCTATACCCTTTTTCTATGCAAACCCTTTCGCCACAAGTCTAGCTTTATACCTTTTTCTACCTCCATATTCTTCATTTAACTTGTAAACCCATTTATTCTATAGTGTTGTTTTACCTACAGGAAACCTAACGATGTCCCAAGTCTGGTTATGTGCTAAGGAGTCCATCTCTTCTTTCATGGCTTGCTCCCACTTCTTCTTGGTTTCTACTTGCACTACTTCTTCATAACATTTTGGTTCATCGGAATTAGTCAACAATACATAATATAATGAAGGAGAGTATTGTTCAAGGGGTCTACTTATCTTGGTAGATATTTTAACACCACTTTTAGGTGTTTGAGGTGCTTGTTGCTGTTGTGGTTGTTTTTCTAGTTGTTAATAATTATGATTTTTAGGCACAATTACTTATCCTTTGATACCGTCAAGCACTATGTATTCTTTTTTTTCTTTTTCTTGTTTCTTTTCCTGCAACTGAGTCTTATACAAGACCTTTTCATTGAATATTACATATCTGCTCCTAATAATTTTTTATTGTCATAATCATATAAGCAATAACCAAAATCATTAACACAATATCCAATAAAGGTACATTTCTTTGATTTTTCCTCAAGCTTTGTTCTATTTTATTTGTTAATGTGGACAAAGGCTTCACAACCAAGAGTCTTCCAAAAAGAGTAGTTTACCTTTCTACCTATCCATGCCTCTTCTAGAATACCACCATCTAAGGAACTTGAAGGCACTCTGTTTATTAGATAAATAATAGTATCTACAACATCTACCCAAAATTGTAAACGAAATCTTGCATTCAATCTCACGCACCTTGCATGCTCTATGATTGTCCTGTTCATCCTTTCTGACACACCATTTTCTTGTGGTGTTCCTGGAACTGTCTTCTCTCTGCAAATTCCATTCTCTGAACAGTACCTATCAAACTCTTTGCTGCAATATTCACCTCCATTATCTGATCTGAGACACTTCAACCTTTTTCTTGTCTCATTTTCAACCAAAGCTTTCCATTTCTTGAAAGTATCAAATACATCAGATTTATTTCGAATACAATAAATCTAGGTTTTTTTGGTTGCATCATCAATAAAAGTAACATAATAACAATAGCCACCAATAGGTGATACCTGAGTAGGTCCCTAATACATCTGTATGCACAAGCTTTAATTTTTCGCCCTTCTTTTCTTTCCCAACTACAAGGAACCTGACTCTCTTCTATTTTCCATAAACACAATTCTCATAGAATTTTAAATCAACATATTTCAAACCTGGCAACAAATTTCTTGAGTGAAGAATTTGCATCCCCTTCTCACTCATTTGCCCAAGCCTATGATTCCATAATGCCATATCTTCTCCTATAGAGTTTAAGGCATTAACAGAATTAGAAATACCATTGCATAAGTACAATGTACCAACCTTTTCTCCTTTCGCTATTACCAGGGATCCTTTAGTGACCTTCCAGGTTTTATTTGTGAAAGTAGTTATGCAACCTTCACCTCCCAACTGCCCTGATGAAATTAGATTTTTCTTCAGATATGGAACATGCCTTACCTCCTTCAATAGCCATTGATTTCCATTCTGCTGTTTTATGAAAACTGTACCCATTCCAACGATTTTATAGGGTTTATCATCACCCAATCGAACCTGCCCAAAATCTCGATGAATATAGTCATGAAAATGTTTCCTATCAGGTGTGGCATGGAATGAGGCCCCTGAATCTACCACCTAGGCATCAATAATATTTTCTAATGAAAGAATCAAATCATCTTGCAACACATCACTTGTTACATTCGCTTCGTGATTGTTTTCTTGTTGCGTGTCTCCTTCTTTTCCTTTCCGAGACTTGTAGTCTTTATTCAGTTGTCCTTTCTTCCTGCATTTGCAACACACTATCCCCTATCTAGACTTGGATTTGCCTTTTCTTGACTTACTACGATATCCAAAGCTCCTTCCTCTTTCCATTTTCCCTCCCCTAGTCTCTGTAGTCAAAGAATTACCTAGTCTCTGACCGGAGATTTTCCATTGCATTTCCTTGCTAAGGATTGCATCGAAAACATCATCAAACTTTAAAGTACTAGACCCAGAGACAGAGTTACTAATGGCCATAACTAAACCATTCCAACTTTCTATCAATGAGCATAAAAATAACAGAGCCCTAAATTCATCATCAAAATTTATGCCTATAGAACTTAACTGACTTGTAACTATATTAAAATCATTTAAATGGTATATGGTCTACAACAGATCCACCTTCTGACGTCTTCATTTTAAATAAACACTTCATAAGAAATACCTTATTTAAGGCTAAGGGTTTTTCATATAGTTTGGCCAATGCCGACATTAAACCCTCTGTTGTCATTTCCTTTGAAATATTAAATGCTACCGACACTGCTAGGCACAACCATATTGTTTCAAGTGCCTTTTTGTTGAGAATATCCCATTCTCTGTTTGTAATACTCACCAGCTTCTTTGTCTTTCTGCTCAATGGTAGGTACAAATCTCTCTTATTCAGATAATATTCCATCCACATCTTCCATAACTATTAGTTTTGGCCATTAAATGTTTTGACCCTAAACCTACCGTCTTCCACCATTTCTCCCACTCGAACCAGGAATCCTTCTCTCCTGCAAGCTTATCAGCCAGATAGAACTTCGCCTCTGATACCAGTTGTTAGAAAAATTATATATTATGGAGCAATGGAACACATAAAATATTGCATAAATATAAACATAAATATAAACACGGAAAACACATAAAATAAGAGAGACATAGGTATATGTGGTTCACCCAATTTGGGCTACGTCCATAGAGAAACAACGAGTCCTTCTTTTATTATAGTATCTAGTAAACTGAAGAGATACAACCTACAGTAGATTTGCTGTAACACCCTCTTCGCTCTCAATCTCCTCTCTCTTCCTCACTCAAAATATAGATATACATAGACGTAATACAATTCCCTCATATATAGTAAGGGGTTGCCTTCTAGGGAAAAAACACTAAATTAAACATAACTTCTACCACTAGATCATCTTCCTAATGAATGGCCCAGATTGACTAGAAATTAATAGACTTTTACAAGGCAATTTTACATCTATTTTTAGCTTTGGGGGCACTGCTCCCGAACCCTTGCCGGGGGACCGCTGGCCCCCGAGCCCCCTAGCCGAGGGGGATTAGCCCCCCCGAACCCCCGTGGGTGGGGGACAATTCCCCCCCACATCAAGGGTTTTATAGCATTCTAGGGGTATACATTCAATTGAAACCTTTGAATACAGAAGATAATCAGGCTCCACACCCAACAAAGGAGGATTCCATTGAACTAATTATAGATGAACCAACCACTCATTTAGAGCCCCCTCTAACTAGTGCTCATCTCCCATTTTGTGAAATGGTAATTTCTCCTCCACCAAGGAATAGAGTCATGGTTGTATCTAGTCTTACCTTCGACCAAATGAAGAAGACAAATTTATAATAAAGGTGAAGGTTCTTTCACAATGATCTTGCCCATCCAATTTCAATATCCATATAGAAGGTAATAATATTTAACATCATTAGAAATTCAAGAGTAGTCATGGAAAAAAATGTGTCTTTTTTGAAAACAACTCAAGATAACACCAAATACATTATGAGTGAGGTTTTTTGATTACGGAAAGAGTTGACTTTTGCAAAACAACAATTTTGCCATCTTAACACAACGAATGAAATATTTTCTTCCATAGTATAGCAGGTAGAGCTACGAGTACCCATATATAAATAATTGAAAGAAATTGAAGATACCATGAGGTATTTGTATAATGATATTATTCTCTTGCATGAGATGGTGACACCCCTAGTTCAAATTTAGAAGAAATCTAAAGAGATCATTAATATTCTCAAGGTGATAAGAAAAGTTGTATACTTGATACGAGATTGTGGCATAAAGTATCCTCATGTTCCTAGAAAGTTGGTCAAGAAGGATAGGATAACTCTCAAGGTGGACAGAGCAGTGTTAAGGCTCCATAGTTAGAATTATGCCCACCTTAGTAAGTAAGTGACCAACAACATTTCTACTTATGCTCAACTGCATAGTGGTTTAGGCTCCATGGCACAAAAACACAAAGTACCTTTTGTGGGTTCACTTGGAGAGATAAGAATTAAGGATGTCAACATGCAAGAGGTAAGGGAGGTTATTGAATAAATCAAGAAGGTAGAAAATCAAGAAGGCTTGAAGGTAACTAATAATACTACTCTACAATATGAAATTGACCCAATTAAAGTTCACATGAAGTTATCCTAGTTGTGGAATAGTATACAACCAAGCTCCAAATCCATATTATCATAGGATTTGGAGGTGAAGATGTGATATGTTTCAAAGCTTTCAATCAAATTCAAAGTTATCAAACAAAGTTTAGAGCATGGCACTCCTACATCAAAAATGAGCTCCATGCTCAAGCTCCTAATTTGTCATTTTCCTTTTCATGAGGAATATTTTGTCTTATTCGAATTTTGTCCTATATAGACACCACTTTGACGTAATTTTGTTTTTATGAATAAATGTAATGTAAAATAAGTCCACGAGACACATGTGGAATGTAAAGAAATATATGTAGAATATGAAGAGTCACATACAAGCCCATAGCTTATGGAAGTTAGAGAATCATGTGAAAACTCAAGAGTCATTGTAATTTGTTATAAATAAGCCCACATAACTCCATTAAAGGGATTGGAACTTTAGATATTAGGCCTTGGCTTATCTAGTTGTGCATAAGGGAGAAGATATTGTTTGTGGAGAAGCAAGTTCTACCTTCATGTTCCACTATTGGAGATAGTGTTTCTTCAATGTAGTAGTTTACCTGGATCTTCCATAACTCTTTCATGCATGTATCATGAACGTTGTAAGATTATTCTTTAGATGTTTGTAGCATATGGTGTGTTACATATACTAGGATAATGAACTATTTTGTTGCTTTAGATATGGATCTTATTGAATGGGTGTTGTTATGCATTTGCATGATCATTTTTATCTTTTGAACTAGTTTGTAGGTTAATCAACAAATATTATCATTGCTCTAGTGGGTCTCTCTTAGGATAGCACTACTACTTTTCTATTAGAGGTTTGTCTCTTCTATCTCTCATTTGGAGGATACTTTTACACCTTACATTTGATGCCTCACAAATTTTACATACTTATTACTCCAAGGTTATGTGCATGATTTATTGTGTATGTTTTACAACCAAGGCTCTCTTTTAAGATCACTTGAAATCGTGGTTGAACGTTAAATTTAGATTGGGCTCCTACAACAAATGGTGTGAAGTCTAGTTGGGACTTCACATCAAGGAGACCCCCTGTATGTTCATGGTATGCAACACCATCAACGTCCTAGCACTAGAAGGGGGGCCAAATGAGAAGATGATCCCATAAATTTTGTGTGAATCTCTTATATTCAACGGATTCATCCCAAATTAGAATCTCAAACTAGTTTTCAAAAGCTTTGGATCTTTCAATCCCCACCAAATTCTTACCTAACTTGTCACATTTTAAGTTTGATGAAAATGGCCCCATAAACATTCTTGATTATGTGATTTGTTGGCTTGAGTGGGCCTGACCCAGGCTCAATGTTATCTATGCTAACCAACGAAACCATAACAGTTGGCCCTTTTGGAAACCACCCATGTAGTGTAGGCTGTAGTCCCACTTGAAGCAATATTGGGGGATGATAGAACTAACTCTCTGGGTGTAGAGACCTATGTGATTGGTGTATGTGGCTCCTAGGGCTTGTCTCTATCTTCGCGAACCCTAACTATTTCAAAGTAGATGATTACGGTAATTTACTTTAAACATCTCCTAGATCTTCATGAAGGCCTTTAATTATTCATAACATGTATAATCAGTAAACAGATACCACTTTCATGCACAATATAAGCATTAATTTAGAGAAATAACATTACAGAGAAGAAATACAAAATCTTGTAGATGTAAGAAATATTACATAGATGCATAAGAACTGGCTTAGATCTGTCTTTATTAGATATAATCATTCAAACGATGAGTCATTTTCCCTGCACACTTAGCTACAGGGACCCCTGCACTCATCCTGCAGACTTATCAAGGTATCCACACACTTAGCTACAGGAGCCTTCCCCTTCACCTAAGTACATGCAACATACCTTTCCTACCTTAAATTACTCACACTTACAATGATTTATATCAATTAGATGCCCCCTTAGACTTCCTATGACTATTCTATTTAGAACCTTACTTTTACAACACCATGGTCTGCATACCATGGGTAGGTCTCAAAACCTTCTTATCACCTACCCATCTCAAGGACTAAAGCCCCTTTGAATCTGACTATATTCGTGCTCTACTTCCACATTTCATGGAGACTTTACATATTTACAAAAATAAATTACAAAATTTACCAAAATTTACCTTAGGCACCCCTTCCCAATAGGCCCCCAACACAATTTGGTGACTCATGCTCAAGTCACTTAGCTGGTGCTATAATATTTTCCTAGAGTTCACAGAAGTCCAACTTTAGAACCTATGAATTAGTTGTGGCTTGTATAGCTGCCTATTTTACTTCCTCAACAAGCTTCTCTATAGTAGGGCCTTCCACTGTGAGGCCCATTATCCTTTAGGTTTGTTGGATTCCCTTTACCTTCTTTTAAACTAACAGAGCGCGTTGGGTGGATTCCTCCATCCAACGCTACATTCTGGCTCATAGGATGGCCACTTTCCAGTGCAACTATTCAACTTCATTTTGGAGCTGCTTTCCTTAATGTAGCCACACAAATTGTTGTACTGGTGCTAAAGTGTGTGCAGGTAACCTTATCTCATCAAATTGTTGTTGCTTTTCCTTAAGGTCTATGCTGATCTTCTGCAGAGTGGGGTCCTCCTAAAGATATTTTCAAAGGTCCATGGCCCACTCAAAACATTTGGTGTAGTCCTTTACTGCTGCATCTAATGTGGCAATTCCTTCCTTGATTATTGCTCCCGAACTTCTGGCAAAGTTGCTAGCTTCAACTTTAATTGCAGCTCCAATATTTTTAATTGAAGCTCAAATTGGACATGGCCAATTTCATCTTTAGACACTCTAACCACTACAACTAGCTTCTGGGTCTTCTCTGTTGATTCTACTTATGTTGCAATGTTGATCTCAACCAGCGTATTACATGCCTATGTAATTGTTGCTTCTAAAATTTGGCTAGACATGGAATGTTCTTCCTTCTCTTTTAATGCCTACACCTTTTGTTGAAATATATGTTGGTTATTGGTTTTAACTTTGCTAATGACCATTAGTGTGCACTGCTCCCTAACCCTCACCTCATCGAATATGCCTTGGTGAAATTCGTGGAGGGTATGGATGGGGAGGGCTATGATGTTGGTAGCCAGATCCTTGATGTGTGAATGTTGGGTAGTCACTTCTTATGATTGGGAATGCAAGGTCACATCTGGAAATTGAATCATTCTGAGATCTAGAGTCTGATTTGTATCTAAGACTATCATGCTAACTTACGGCAGGCTTGCTTGAATCCTACTCGCCTGACCAACGGTCACTTGCAGTCACTTCGTCTAGATATACAGATCATGTAGTTCCTTCTACGCAATTCCTAGCTCCTACTGGTACTGCTACTCAAACTAGTTCTAGAATTCCATTGTTATCTCGCAAACCTTATCGTTAATCTTCTCCAAGTCACCCCCAGTGAGGACTAGTAGATCCACCTGGGAGAATCTGGTCGACTTTTTCTTCTTCCGAGGTCCCAAAGATGTCTGTGTTGGTTGTTTCTTGACCAAAAAGGGGGTGCCCTACTCTACTCCCCCACCTCCTTCAACATCTAACTCCTCCTGGCCCTCGCTTCATTTAGAGGTAGACTCCTCAACCTCTATGTTATTTTCCTTGTCTACCAACTCTTTGTTTGTGGCTACCTGACCAACAAATTCCTTGTCAGTAGTCTCCTTAGTAGTAGCTCTCTTCTACTACCCTACTTTCTCCCGAGCTACAAACTTCTAGGCCTCCTTCTATTTATCTTCTGCTAAGGTCTACATGGTGGTACCTTCCATTAACTTGTTCATTCATGCACCTAGATCTGATCGAACCAGCCAATTGCATGGCCATTTCCCAATAATCACTTGTACATCCACCTCGCACATAAGGTAAGGTAACTTGTACCATGCCCTCTTTGGATCCCATCTTGCGCCATGTTGGGATGGGGTCCCCTGGGTCAAGCTTTGGGGAAAAAGCCCAAGTTTTATCTAAATGAATGCAAAGTCTCTGCAAATTGCAGTCGCGTAGTGCGTAGATAGTTAAAGAGTCAACAACAATTTTACCCTTCTTTATGTAAGATAGGTCGGCTTTTTGAAGATCTACCCATGGTCCATGAACGATGGGATTATATAAATAGGTGTGTCTTAGAGAGTTGAAGGCAAGGATATCGAGGATGAAGATGAATGTAATGGGTCAATAGAAGGAAGATCATAGAGGTATTAGAGGAGGAAAAGGCTTTGCAGCTGTATGCGCAAAGGCCTAGGGTAAAGTTTGCAACTATGTGTGTGGACCCCTGCAGCTGAGTGTGTAGGGAAGTCATAAGTCTGTAAGCTGACCTGAATATTAATAAAGAATATCATTATAGAAATTCATGTGTTTTACCTATTTACTTGTATTATGTATGAATGCGCTTTATGCTGCGATGAATGACAGGTTTATGAAATAATGTTGTATGGATGTCTGACTAGATCTATTTTGTTATGTGAACACAATTGACATTAATGGTTTATGTGAATATTATATCGTTGTACATTAATGTTATCAAACACTTAAGAAGATCTAAGCAAATAATGGGTTAAGAGTAATATTTGATGTGTGTAAGTAGTTGATTTACCTATTTAGGGTCTGTGAAAGCCAGTCATAGACCTTTGCATAGGTATAGGCGATGATTAAATGAAGTTACATTGATAAGCCATAAAGGATTATTGATCTACACAAAGGCGGACTTAGGGCACAAAACGACATCACGCTAATCTCTGGGTGCAGAAACTTGGTTCCAACATCCCCTGATATTGCTTCAGGTGAGACTTTAGTCTGCACACAACGGATTGATGCCGAAAGGGCCAGTAGTGTAGGGATTTGTTTGGCACAGCTAATTCTAAACCTAGTTCATGATCCACTAAGCCAACAAATGGTTTTGTTGCTAGGACCAGGATCTGCATAAACAGATGTGTGATGTCGCATCACTGGAATCTGACAAAGCAAGAAATTTAGAAGTGGTTGGATAGAAATATCCATGAATTTGCGATGTAAGAGAACAAAAATCTACGTCTGACAAAATAACAGTGGTTGGACATACATCTGTACATAGATATACACGAAATTTTCTTCTACACCTTCCTAATCAAACTGTACGAGTGGATCGCTAAATTGGCATATGACTAAGAGAGGTGGAGGCTTGACGGTCCAATAGTGTGGACCTCGTAGCTAGTGTGGAGGTTGGAAGCTTCTGAAGATAAGATCATGCATGTTGCTGATCTGAAATGATCATACGTTAAAACTAATGTAGAATTGATTAACCATTATTGAATTGATTGTTAATTGAAAGTGCAAAAATCAAAGAAACTGCTTGAGAAGAAAGAATTTATGATAGCTGATTAAGCAGAAGGAAGATGAGAAACATAATTGAAAATAGTAAAACCACAATGATACTAGAAAAAAAGTTGATTACAAAGTTCGTCCTTGATGGACTATGTCTCTGGGTCTACTTTCAAGATGGGCGACCACTTTATTAGGATTGAAACAGTACAGGTCGATTACATAGAGATTTGACCAAATTGAATGTGCACCCAAGCACTTCTAGTCACTGTCGAAGGATACCTATCTAAACCAACTTTCCAATATGTGTCATTCTTCCGAATTCCAACTCTCGATGCTCCTGTTACACTAAAAACAAAACTGCCTATGATCTCAAGAATCTACATACAGAAACCAAAACCACTCTTTCTAATCTCTTCCATGCACAACTCTGCCTCTTATAGGCTTGCAGGTACATCAAAACCACCTTTTACTGAATTCAAGATGAATTGGTTGTCTTCTGGATGAGGTTTGGAGCCTTGGTATAGTTGGAAATTGACACATAGGATAGGATACATGGTCCTTGCATTAGTTGTTTGAACAAAACTCAAACAAAACCCCAAAAATAACTTTGGCTAAAACTAAAAACCCTTAACAATCACCGTAACATGAAATTGGTGGACTGTTGGCATGTGACCAAGCAATCTAACCCTTGGTGGCCAACTGTATGGTTTATCCCCATGGTTCTAGTGACCAACCCACTACAGTTACACCTGCTCACATTAATATCGAATCCACTGTGGTTATCTCCAAACTCTATGGTTAGGAATTGGCAGTCTATGCTAACCCCGATGGTCTTTACACATCACATTCACATGTTTCATACCATGGTTCCAAACTTGTGATTAACTCGATGGTTTAATAACTCTGACAGTTTACCATTGTCTGCTCACATGAAAATAGTTTCGCAGTGGTTAGAGGTGGCAACTTATGACTGCGATTGCCTAACCTGATGATCCTTCCATTCTCTGATCACATGACTGACCTTCTCCGACATGGTTTGGCTCTATTCTTAGGGTTGTGTATGTTATTTATAATTTTTTTAAGCAAGGATGAGAGTTGTATTAGTTAGTTTTTATGTTATAGTTTCAACACATAGTTGCATGCGATAGGTTTGATAGATTAGAACTAGGGTTCTAGGTCTATAATGTAGGTTCTTGATACATAGTTGTAATATATCCAATGGTGTTTCAGACTTAAGTAATAGGTTTTAGAATTAGGTTTCTAACACATTTGGATGTTGCATTTAGGTCCTAGGTTTAGGTTTAGTTGTTAGAATTTTTTACATCAAATAAAAAAAACCTCTTTACAACTAAATGTCACAAAGTAACATTCGAAACATTTGTCACATGATGACAAACCCATCGACATCAAAACTTGTGAGTGGATGAAAAAATCCATGTCAACACCAAATCTTGTGAAGTGGATGATAACCTCATGTTGACAACCCAAATCCTGCAAAGTGATGGACAAACACATGTTGTCAACCAATCCTAGCGGAATTGTCAATGAACATAAGTCGATAGACATGTTCAAAACCATATCACTCAACATCATGAAAACCATAAACATCACCTGATACACCGAACTAAATTAGCAACGACACTAAACACTGATGATGACCTGCACAAATGATTTGATGAGATCATCCTGGATCAATCCTCTCCACTTGAAAGTTGTTGGACCACAAACGTTTACCTAAAAAAATAGTCGATGAGGGTAGAACTCCCTCTCTTTCCACCTTGCCTTGATGATGTACGAATAAATTCGATCAATCACCTACAAGTGATAATCCTGATTCTGCTGACCATGGTACATTTTGAGTCGGCCGCCTATTCCATCCATCTGCAGTATGAACAACTCGTGATGATGGGAAAACAACCTGTTATGAACATAGAAATTGAATTATTTTTACGAAGAACCATGAGTTAGTGATTTATAATCGTCTTTGAAAACACTCTCTACAAGATATTTTTCAATACCATCAACATGTATTAACAAAATATTTTGCAGAATAAGAGAGACAATCAAAGATGTTCTTGACATCAAATCAACTACTTGACTTACCATACTTTCCTGCTTCCTGATTACTAAGTGAACTTGCTACCGTAAACCCATCAAACTGTGAGGTGAAAATTGCTACAACTTAGTATGCCTTTGAATCACTTTTCCCTTATTCATTAAGTCATGTTTCCATTTATTATCACTTTCCCCTGATGCATAAGTTTCCCTTAGACATTTTCACAATTCTTTTGAAAATACTTTGATATGAAAACAAATAGGCTTCCTCTCCACTTGAAAAGATGTTTCCAAACTATTCGAAACATGAAATGGTGACACAATATGAGAATAATTTAAAACTGACTTTCCCCAATACCGGCCTATATCCTTGTAATCGTTAATTTCCAAACTTGAACTGAATTGATTCATTCTGACATTAGGAAGAGGGGATTTAGACACAAATTGTAATTCTTGTTGCATTCCCTACGTATGAGTAAGATGTTTGGTTTTACATAGAACTGGAATAGTTTTTATCTCTTCAATCAAACTATCTTGAAGCTAAGACTCATAACTCGAACAAGATCCTTGTCAACTCTTATGTTGTTCCTTTACACACATGATTACAAATCTCTTATTTCAACTTATTAATCATTTAATCTGATTAGCAACAATTAAATTCAAGTGAATTTTGTTTTGATGTGCCTTGACAATAAATTCAACCCCATCTTTCTTAAGGTGATATTTATCTTCTCTCTTGTAAAATATTGCATCATGATCATAAAGATAAGGACTTCCTAAGACAACTCCACATATGTATACTGGAACCACATCTAATCCCACTTCATCAATGTAATTAGTTGTAATGGAAAATCTTAATCGTCACTGTTTGGTGACTGTTATCTGGGTTGGTTTATTTAGCCATCCTAATGGGTAAGGTCTTGGATGATTCTGTGTTTCCAAACCCAAACTTTTAACTAAATATTTAGAGATTAAATTTGTCTGTGATCCACTATCAAACATTATATCTATCCTTTTATGCTTAGAAGTTACCCTTATGTTAAACAATTCAACTCTTTTATCTTCATTTAAAGTATTTATGTTTGATGAAGATGCAGTAGTATTCAAAATTGAACTAGTGTTAGAAGTTTCACCTGTCGTAACCATAGCGGTTATCCTCCTTTCATCACCTGAATCTGAACCTCGGTTTGCTGGACTGCTACAATTGCATTCTTTTTATCCTTCTTCTTAAGGAACTTTTTGGGCTTAAGTTCTAGATGAAGTTTCCAAGAATTAGATTCATCATGACTGATTCTCTAGCAGTGAGAGCAAGTAGGTCTTTCCTTCTGAGCTATCACTGATTTCTTTCTCTTTGAATTTTTCTTCCCCTTAATTTCATTGGAATCTTTGATTTTCATCTCTTTGGATGACTGCGATGAAAACTTGAATGGTGTTCTACCTGATTCAATGTGTATGGCCTGAACACACACTTCATCAAAATCATCAGGATTGAACATCAATAATGTATGCTGTAAATATGAATGTAAACTACCGACGTATTTTAACAAAGTTTCATGTGTATCTAATGAAATACGAAGCACCAATGCTTTCTTTCTAAACTCTTGAGTAAACTCCTGAACTCTCTACCCTTTACATTGCCTCAGATGTTTCCAATCAATAACAACTTGTTGCATGTATCCTAAAGGATAGAATTATTTCCTAAGAGCTTTTAACAATTTAGACCATCAAGAGATGACTTTTCCTTTACACATTACGTCTATCTGAGTTTTACTTTCCCACTAGATTAAATTCGTTCCCCCCATTCTAAGTGTAGCGAACTAAATTTTAGTTTTATTGTGATAAATGTTATGAATGTGAAAACACACTTGTAATCACTTAATCCAGTTATTTAGCTTTTCAGGATTCATTTTGCCATCATAAATAGGTAACTCAAATTTCACATCATGTTTCAAAAGAGATGTTTTCTTAGGTTTCCTTTCTGTTTCAGATTTTGCAATGGAAGAAGAAGAAGAAGAAGAAGGTGATGATGGAGATTGTGGAGGTGAAGGTGGTTTATCAACATTGCCTTTACCTTTGTCCTTCTTTGATATCTTTGAAGAAGAAGCTGCATCTCTTGCCTTCTTTTCATTATAAAGTTATCCCAACATCTGCTGCATAGTCAAGAATTCTTGTTGAAATTGTTCATCACTCATCTTAGTCTCAGTGTTTTCATCTGCATCAGATCCTATCATGGTCGACTTATGAACGACTCCTCGCTTTCCACTATCTGGATCAATATGCTCAGGGATTCCTTCTCCTTGTTGTGACTTTGACCTGGTTAACATTCAATGGAAAATTCTACAAAGGCAATCTGATCTAATACAAAATTATATGATCTAAAATGATCATATGTTAAAACCGATGTAGAATTTATTAGCCATTATTGAATTGAATGTTAAATCAAAGTGCAGAAATCGAAGAAATTACTTGAGAAGAAAGAATTTACTACAACTGATCAAACATAAGGAAGATGCATAACATAAGTGAAAATAGTAAAAATGTTGTGATACCAGATAGTAAAGTTGATTATGGAGTTCGTCCCTCATGGACTACGTCTCTGGGTCTACTTTTAAGATGTGTGACCGCTTTATTAGGATCGAAAGAGTATAGGTCGATTATACAGATATTTGGCCAAGCTAAATATGCACATAGGCACTTCCGGTCATTTTCAAAGGATAGCTCTCTAAACCATCTTTCCAACACCTACACAGTTCCCAATTCTGACTCCAGACGCTCTTATTACACTGAAAGAAAAACTACCTATGACCTCCAGAATCTGCATACAAAAACCAAAAGCACTCTCTCTAATCTCTCCCATGGACAAAACTACCTTTGACTGAATTTCAGATGAGTTGTTTGTCTTCTGGATGAGTTTTGGAGTCTCAGTGTAGTTGGAAATTGACACATAGGATAGGTTACATGGTCCCCGCATTATTTGTTTTAACAAAACTAAAAAAACTACAAAAATAAATTTCGGTAAAACTTAGAACCGTTAATAGCTACCATAGCGTGAAATGGGTGGACCACTAGCATGTGACCAAGTAGTTAAACCCTTGGTGGAGACTTGTATGGTTTATCCCCGCAGTTCCAGTGCCCAACCCACTACAGTTACACCTACTCATATGAATGCCAAATTCATTGCGGTTATCTCCAAACTTTGCAGTTAGGAACTGGCGGCCTATGAGGATCTGCTATTGACCACTGACTTCATTGAGTCATAGGAGGATTTGTGACATAATTTGTGGTTTATACCTTAGTCATCTATAGTGAAGCAAAGTGGCGCTTTTTAAAAGGGTCGTCAGGCAAGTATTTGAGATCTTTTAATACTTGGATTAAAATTCTCTTGTGTGAAAAATGGGTTATGCCATGGCCTTGATGTTTGGATCTACGTGAAGTGGATGATTCTTTAGAAATGAGGAGAGAGTAGGTCCTAAATATAGCCCATTGATAGAACCTCCTTTGAGTGATGACGAGGGAGCGGTATAGGCCTAATCGTAAGGCACTGTACACTTCATAAGGAAAGGTTTTCCCCAAATACCTCATCCACCCACACCACCTCCACCTTCACCTCCACAACATACACCTTCACCCACAACACCACCACCCCTGCCACCATTCAACATGTCGAATACCATGAAGTTAGCCATTTTAAAGGGCTTTGGAAGTGAGGACCTGAATCAGTTTTGGTTTGTTACGAAGGCTATATGGATGATACAGAATATTATATATGATCATATAAAGAAGGCGTAGTTGGTTACTTCTCTGCAGGATCGCGCGCTGGCATGGTACATTAAGTACTGCATCGATAATGTGTTGGAATCATTAGCAGACACTCATACTGCTTTGAACAAATAATTCGGTAAGCCCATATGTGAATCACAATCTGTCATTGAATTCAAGGAAATCATGATGAGGCCTAATGAAATGCCTTAGGAATTATCTCAAAGATTGAAGTGCGATATCCACGATGGTAGTATGAATCTCACGGATAATCAGCACTGTGAATGGTTTGTAGCCTCATTGCCTCCCCAAATAAGGGTTTCCTTATTGTAGAAAAAGATAGGGACCCAAGAAGAAGCCCTGCAAATTGTGATAAGATTGCATGAAATGCCTATTCAGGATGATGATTTGGGAGTTCAACAAATTCACAGATAATTGCAAAATCTCTCCCTGGAATTACAGAGCTCGAAAAAGGAAAAAGCAATTCGACCAGAGGTGCACAAAGAATTTTGGTGCACTATTTGTCAGGTGGCTGGAAAACATATCACTGACAATTGTCACTTGCTGCAAAAATTTGTATATTCACCACAATAGGTATTCTGCAATTTCTATAAATCAGTGGGCCACGATGAGCGTAACTACTGTAGCTATGAATTGATGATGGAAATAACGTCTATGTATCAAATGAAAACATAAAATCGTCCTCTAGATCAAGGCACTAGGGGAGAAAGTGGAGGATATCAGGGGCAGATACAAGGCTAAGGAGGAGAAGGACCTGGTAGAGGTCAAGGACAAGTTATTTTCTATAATTGCAGAGTGCTAAGACACCATGTGTAGTAGTGTACACACCAGACATGCCCGTCATGCTGATATTGTACTCAGTTTGACCATGCGATAGAAGAAATCCCTATATTGATAGCCAAGATGTAGGAGAAGAAGGTACATCTTGAATAACCTACCGAGAGTTTACAAATGATGATATCCGAGCACCGTGAAGAGGATCTCAATGTGAATATTGTGCTGCGAAGTGAAACGATGACTGGTGATGATAAAAGGAAACAACCTAAAGAAACTGAATGGGTTCACAAGGCTCTAGAAAAAGAAGTTGGGCTTGACCTAGAATGTGTGAAGGAAACATTCATGGAAGAAAAGAGAAGCTTCGTTGAGGCCTCTACCTCTGGAAGTCAAGACAAGCTATCTGAAGAGGTTGACCCCTCCATGCTTACTACTTTCATGGAGACTTGGATGAAACTGCTATGCAATACCAAGGTCACTAAAGGGCTACAAGAACTAATAAATAAGTGTGTTGGTGGGGGAGGTGGTCTTGAAGGACACTACGCAGTTAGAAATATAGGCAAATAGAAGACAAGAATAGGGTGAGAGATGAGGCTCACCACGCAAATAGGAGACTAAGAGATGGACCAGCTTATTTTATACCTGGGCTTTCATGCGAACGTTTTATCTAAGCAGACATGGGAAAGAATGGGGAGGCCTACGCTATAGTGGTCTCTGATTCAATTAAGGATTTAAAACCAACAAAAGACTATGCCTATGGAGAGATTGCATGGAGTGACCATAGATATAGAAGGTGGGAGCACACTAGGCAGTTTTGAAGTAATAGAGATTATTGATGACAACAATCCATATCCTACACTCCTAGGAATTTATTGGGGTACTAACATGAATGGGGCCATCAATTTGAAGAAGAGGACAATTTCATTAGAAAGAAAATCACTTTGTGTTATAGTCCCATTGGACCCTATAGAAGGACCATGCTATACTGAATTGGTCCGTGTTTATGAGGAAAACGATGACAATTTGGACCAGATTTATAATATAATAGTGCAAGATCAAGACTAGGTTAATCCAAGCACTAATGGAAAAATTGCATGGGACCATGAAACTTCCTATACATTAGATTCAAATGAAGAGTTGGAGCATTGGCAAAATAGGTTGCACAAGGTATCTACGTTGCACTACAATATGATGACTAAGTCACTGTGTTGTGTGTCATCAAAGGTAAGAAATCTACCTTATTATGATGGTTTAACTGATGTAAGTAAGTTCTTGGATGCCTTTGAAAGAGAGGTACCTAAGAAACATTGCCTCCAGGCTCTGGATTTCGCAATATGTGCCACACCGACACAATAGTGGGGTATGCATAAGGACAATTTTGAAGAATGGCATGAGTACCTAAGAATGATAATATATTGGTTTGGTCACCCAAAATTTTGGCTAACTGAGAAATATGATGGGGGAAATGATCCATGTGATCATTTAGAAAAGTGGACTAAGGTTTATGGAATAGAGCTGCAGCCATAGTGGGTGCATATATTCTATCACACTTTGGACATCATTCATATGAATTGGTACCTGGAAATAGAGCTCTGCCACATCACCGTGGAGTGGAATGTCTTAAGGGAAGGATTTTTAATGACATTGAGCTTTGAGGATGGTTTTGAAATCATTGATGAGGTGTTGCAGGAGGGTAAGGCAACAATCTTTAGAATACAATAGGATCCTTTAGAATTTATTTGACCAGATTGGACGACCTAGCTGCATCATGCATTAGAATGCTATAATGTGATTGTTGAAGGAGATGATGAGGATCCAAGGAATATTAACATTCCATAGGAAGAAGACCACTGTGAGGTAGAGGGACCATAGATAGATAATCCAGACATCACCATGCCATTGAAAATTAGGCAAGTAAACATTGGCACAGTGACAAAGCCAAATATTGTGAAGATTGGGGATTTTGGGGATGATGTTATAGTAGATAAAGTCATTGAGTTTCTCCTCTTATATTAGTATTTGTTCCCTACAAAATTTTCAGACTTGAAAGGCATCATAGGCAATTTGGGAGTGATGAAAATAACTCTAAAACTAGACGTGAATCTTGTTAAGTAGAGGCCATAACGCCTTAATCCCAAATACAAGGAAAAGGTCCGCTTGGAGTTGGAAAATATGCTCAAAGAAGGTATTATTGAACTCATGAAGGAGTTTGATTGTGTGAGTCCAATGGTAGTTCAGGAAAATAACCAGAAGGACAAAATAAGGATTTGCATAGATCTCAGAAAGATTAACAATGCCTGTGTCCATGATTCCTTTCTGATGGCACTTACTAGTGATGTAATGGACAATGTGGGAGGACAGGAAGCATATTCATTCACCAATGGGTTATCTGGGTACCATTAGATTAAATCACACCAAAATATAGGAGTCGGAGTAAGACAACCTTCGTGGTGGAATGGGGTTGTTTCATGTATATAGTAATGTCATTTTGGCTGAAGAATGTGCCAGCAATATTTTCTTGCGTAGTTATTGCAACAATCAAAGAGTTCATTCACAAATTCTTGGCAGTATGTTTCAGTAATTGGAAAATGTTTGGACTAGTCAGGTGTGATGTAGCCCATTTGTGCTTGATGTTGGATACATGCCGAAGGTATCAGATTGTGTTGAACCTAAAGAAATGTTTTTTTATGTCCCCTTTGGGATTTTATTGGGTCATGTTATATGTAGACAAGGACTCGTGGTTGACCCTACCAATGTCATGGTAATAATCAATTTGGAGGCCCCAAGGTGTGATAAACAGTTGCACAAAATGATGGGCCATATCAGCTATTATTGAAATTTCATCAAGGATTATGCTGAGATTACCATGCACATGGAAAAATTGTTAAAGAAGGATGCTACATTCTTCTGGAATGAAAAATGTCAACGCAGTCTAGATGTTTTGAAGGAGGAAATAGTTATTGCATTGATCATATTATTCTTGGACTGGAAAAAGGAATTCCATGTGCATGTGGATGCCTCATGTATTGCACTAGGAACAGTGCTGACATGGGGACATGAATCATCCTATAGAATTTGCAAGTAGGAAATTTTCAAATGATGAAAAGAATTATTTGACAACAGAGCTCGAAGGGCTGGCTATGGTGTACATGCTACAGAAATTTAGACAATACCTGCTGGGCAGACATTTCAAGATGTACACAGACCATTCTACATTGATGTATTTAGTCACTAAGACTGTGTTTGGGGGTGGGGGGGGAGAATAAGTAGATGACTATTTTTATTTCAAGAATATGATTTTGAGTCAATTGTGAATCATGAAATGCTGAACCCGGGACTTGACCATCTGTCATGCATTGAAGTAGGAGAGGAGCCTACTAATTTGGAGGAAGGAATTCATGACAAGAATCTCTTCACGGTGTGCATAACAAAAAATCTCTTTGCAGGTATTATCCACTTCTTGACCATATCAATGGCTCTGGAGGGATATACTAGTAAGTAGAGGAAAGGTTTGGTAGTGCGCGTGGCATACTTTTCAATATCTGTAGGCCATTTTTATAAAATGGGATCAAATGAGATACTTTGACCTTATGTGCCTGGTTTTGGATGAAATGGTATCCTCATGTTGCAGCCTCATATTTATGCTGTTGAAACATGGGAGATAACCCCCAAGTCCAGAACTTAAGACAACTCCTTTTCCATTCAAAATGGTGGCTCGGACTGGGGATAATGGGACCAGTTTCCCATTGTGGGTTTTAAGATGAGAGTGGGTGTTTCACGAGTGATTACAATAGAATAATGGTAATCTAAATGACCTATTCTATTATGAAATATCTAACTAACTTAATCTAATATAAAACTTGGTATTTCTGAGTGAGATGTGATCTACAAAGGTATTTTCTTGACATGTGATAATAAAGATCAATCACACATAAAAAAGAGATGATAACGTATAAAGACAATTTAGTTGACTAAATAGCTAGTCAAAGAAATTGTATAAACTATATCACATATATCATGATTTATATATGAATGTAGACAATTTCAGTTAGGCATCATACAATAGTGTAATTAACGCTTAATAAAAAGAATGTATCCCATACATAATTCACGAAAATAAAGTATTGTCACTAATTAAACAAAAACATAATCAATTATACATGATAAAAGTACCATATGTGTGAAGTTCTGCTCATCTGACTAATGACATGGATCAAATCCTTTCTTTAGATCAAATTATCTCCCAACTATACAATAGTGTGGCTTGACGAGGTATTGCAAATACGAATCCTAGTTGGTCTTTGCCAATTTTGTGATTGCTTCCCTTTGAGTTTCTGCTTTTTCCTACCTGCTTTTATGCAAATCACCTAGATCATGAATTTCTTTTGGATTGCCTTATTTTACCAGGTTGGTGGCAAACAAAGTGTGCTTTACTACCTTGATTATGTTCTTCACCACTACAAATACTCTTTCTACTGCTAGCTCAACTTGATTGATCCTTGTGTCCCAATTTGTGAAAAGGATGTCCTTGTGTGTCTCCTCAATCTTAGGTAGATTGGCTTTCCTCCCATCTTTTGTTTCTTTCCATTCGATGAACTTTGAGATTATGTTGTTTAGATCAGTAAACTTAGTTCTCTGGTCAATCACTTTATTTGATAGCTAGTCGCTAGTGATCAGGTAAGGAGCAATGTGTGACATCTTTTGGCAGAATTGTTCGTGTTGTTTCATTAGAAGGGAATTCAATTTCAGCACCTCTTCAATGAACTCCTCAAGAGTAGGGGTATCCTTATATATTTACATGGCTTGTTGCAATTCTTGGAGTTGCATATTTTTGGTCGATATATCGACTTCATCGCTTATCTTCAAGACCTCCATGCTCTCTTGCAATTGGGTGATTTGATCAACAGCTTACATGTTCACACTTTCTCTCTTTGTTTCGAGTTTCACAATCTTCTCCTCATTTTCCCTCAACAAAATAGAGACTTTGGTGGCTTTGTCCATAATGGTCGTTGCATATGCTCCCATAAACTCTAACAATATAGTCAAATTCCCAGTTGGGTCTGATGGAATGTCCCTTCGGACAATGTCCATTGGCTCATTTCCGGGTGGGAGCTCTAGTGTTTCTTCCCTTCTCCTTTTACTTTGCCTTCTTAGTACAACCTTGTGCAGTGGGCTATAGAACACATTTAGAGGAGAGATTTCAGTTGCTTTCAAGACAATTTTTTTTGTGGGAAGAATAGGGATAATCTCAGTCTGCTAAGACTTTGTTGCTTTCCCATCTATTGTCTTTGACTCTGTAGTTTCCTGACTATGTAGAGGGGTTTCACACTCCATTGTTTTGTAGGTATCTTTGTGTTGGTAGTGTCTTTTATTTTCTTATTAAACTGATCCCACTCTTGTTCCAAACTGCGCTTTTGAACTTTGAAATGATCTCTTTAGGTGGGGCGCTCATAACCTATTTCTCGACTAACTTCCTGTTGGATTCTGTTGTGTTATTAATGTCTTGGGCCTTTCCTGTATCTAGTGTTTTCTTAGTATTTATCTGAGGTTCAATGCGAGAACTAGGTCCTTCACTATTGACAGTCTCTCTTAGTGTGGGCTTGTCCTTGATTTTCAACAAGTGCATCAAGAGTATTTTGAGCCTTCTATTTTTGAATTCATGAAAGATTCCAAAAAATATATAACACTCATATTTTCCCTTTCCCATTTGAATGATTGTTTAAAGGATTCAGCTGACTGTAATAGGTCTTCAAAATCATTAGCCTCATTGTTATATGGATTGATATTTAATCTAGTAGTGATGTTATATGCTATCTTGTTTCGATCAAATTCCCTTTTCAGCAAAGTATGAAGCCTAAGGCCTTCCATGCTTATTGATTCCTTTATCAGATGATTAAAATTTTCAAAAGAAAAATAACCACACTTGATAGGAAAATATGGCCATAACAATTTCTTTCTTTCTTTGAGAACTTTGGTTAGGCCTTTCCCCACGGTCTGGTGGGTGATTTCCCTTGCCAAAAAGTTATCAGAAATATACAAGGGGAGGACATGTGGGTTTGATGTGCTACCAAAAACCCTAATATAGGTGAACCATTCTTCAACAAAATATTTTCAGAGGACCATAAGGTCTGTAGAGGCTTCTTGAGAAAACTCGAGGCCTTTCCTATTGAAAATTAATTGATGTAGTGGAAAATAACAACATGACATATTTTATAGAAATGGGGTATGTAATGGGATTACAAGATTTCCTTATAACTAAAATGGATAGGGTAGGGGCCCTGTATGGTCCGTTTCCAACCCATGATTGGAAATTTAGTGAAAAAACAAATGGCATCCATAATGTAGACACTGGAATAGAATGGAGGAACGATTTCTGGAGAGAAGAATCTCTTCTAGCGATATTCGATGATGATGTTGGCTAGGCTATAGATAGGATGGTGGCCAAATTCATAATGTGGGAATTAACACAGACATTAATCAAAGGAATCCATTCTATGGAAAACTTAGGATTATTGGGTAACCCATATAGTCTATGTAACATAGCATTTGCATAGTTGTAGGGGTTTTCCAAAGAGGCTATAACATACATACCTGATTTCTTGAATTTGAATTTTTTCTCCAACACTCTCCAACCCTAAATCACCTTGACGAGCTCTTGGTTATTCTTCGTGAAGTTAGCCATGCATACGGTATCATATATATCGTGGGGGTCAAGTATATGGTACATTTTCTTCAGGTCCTCTTCTTTTAATGACCCCATGACTTTCGTTCGCGAATTCCTGAAATGCCTATCTTCAATTGTGAGGTTTTCCACCACCCAGTTAATCATGTCCATGTATGGAAGGATTTTAACTCTTGCTCCTATCCTATAAAGGAAAGAATAGGTGGCATCATTCAATTGAAGTCCTAAAGGTTCTATTGAATCAACTGTTGCTTTTCTGATAATAACCTTGGGATGCTCATACTTGAGCTTGTTGTATATGATCTCCCAAGATTTTTCTCCATCGTCAATGCTGCAGACTGTATCCGAGAATATAGGAGCCATTTCTGTAAACTCGAACTCTGTAATGCTCTATTTATTCTATTTCTACATCACCTTCCTCAATGACATGTCTTTTCTACCTTGCTCGAAATGGATGATATATATCAGCACATATGGTATTATTAAATTAAGATTGAAAGCTTTTCTGAAATGAATTTGGATCACGGGAAAGGCTTAGATAAGATATCTAATGTTAACTTTGCATAACTTGGAAAATCATTACCTCTCCTTGGGCCACTAAACATTTATTAACTTGTCAAGCCATTCATTATTACATTCAAACACAATTATTTCACATGCTTACTGCTCTATTCTCACATCAGGATATTTAAAATGATGTAATGTAGTGTTTCCTACTTATAAGGCGAAATGTGATTGTGATATTGCAATAGTGGATTCGAAAATCGTTAATGAAGTTCATAGTGGCAAGGCTTAATTGCTTGCAATTTCTGCGAAATATGATTGTGAGTTCACAAATTGTTTAATCGGGATATCGCAGCAGGATTTGATCGCACATCACAATTTTTTAAAGGTGTTTCATGTTCATCACATGGAAAAAATGTGATTTGCAATTTGCAATGAGGATCCTACATTTGGGTTGTTTTAAGAGTTTTTAAACAAAATTTCTTAGAGTTAAGGTTTTATTAGTCTAAGACCACAAAATTAAAAAGGGTCCCCATTTAAATGTCTAAAGTCAGCTATTGCTATATATAAATGGGGGGTTGTTTCACAGTACCATAATTGGCAATTCACTTGGGAGAACTAGTTATCTCTGAGTAGTTTTCTGAAATTCCTAAATTTTTCAAACTAATTTGAGTTATAGGAATAATAATTACATGAGTTATAAAGTAAGAAACATTTCTCTAGAATCATAATCACCTACTCAATCTATTTATTCAACTACTTTACTCTTGTAGCGATAAAAATACAAATGTTTGTATTATCCAATAATATGATTTGAAGTGATATAGCAGGTGTCTTCCACTTATTAGTTTTTTGGTGTTTACTCATTTATCACAGATAGAGCCTCTGTTGCCATTAGGCATTTATAGCCTCAACAGGGTTAACTTTTAACCAACAATGGTTGTCCCAACTGAAGGAATTTTTGAAATTCAAAATGGTATTCACTTTCTTTGAACCTCACTTGGATATTGTACTCTTTTACTTTTTAATACAATCTTTTCTTTTAGGTTTCTTAAAAGACATTGTCTACGCTTGGTGACCTAATAATGAGAATCCCATTCACTGGTTGTAACTAAAATGAATAAGATGGCTCTTGATGAGACCCCTTGTCCTCTGACCAATGATATCATTGGCTATTACCCTATTTTGATATGCAGTTTTGGTAATATCAGTTTTATTATTTCCCTATGATCATGGTAAACAAGCTCGTAATGAGACTTTTTATCTGCTAAGTTTCATATATTTTAGAATTATGTTGTGGAAAGAAGAAAATTCTATCGGATGGGGTAAAGCATTGGCTCTTTTAAGAGTTTTGGATGATAATAATAGAGTTTTAAGATACCAATCTGCAAAATGTCATTACTAGGTTAAAGATTATTTTATTGACTCATAAGTAAACATTCATACTTTATAAAGATAAGAGTTTGCTCATAGAATAAATGTTTTTAGCAGGATAAAGCTTTTCCAAAGAAATTAGGTTTACATTGGTACTCAAATGTGCTAATTAGTTATTTTAACTTTTACTTACTTATAGAAGCGAAAAAGCAGAAACAATCGTCAAGGATTTTATTTTGAGAAGCCAAAAGTAAATACTACTTAACTTTTAATTTCCTAAGAATATTAAAGGCAATATGATACAAAATTGGAATAGGTTTTCTTTTGAATATAAAGCCACAGTATTTGGAATTTGGTATGTTTATCGTTTTCTTCATGTGTTTTGTCCCATTTCAAAATCAAATCACGTACTTCAAAAAAATTTGATTGGAAGAGGTTGTATCCAAAAAGGCTTTGATTAGTTGTTGATGATGGAAGTGGGTTTCTTTAGCCTTTTCTCGTTCTTCGTCAAGGTTAAGAATCTGAAACTCTCTTTCCTGAAGAGAACGGGAAAGGTTTTTATTGATGAATTGCATTAGGACAAAAGATGGGATTGCTTTTTCTGTGTGAAGAACAAATTCTTTTCCATAAACTAAAGCAAAAGAAGAAGCACCAATGGAGGCCTTATCTGTAATTTTGTCTACCCAAAGAGAAAATGTCAATGCTTTGTGCCAATTCCTATGATTTTGGTCAATAGTCCTTTTGATAATTCTGGTGAGGTTTTTGTTCATTGATTCTACTAATCCATTACCTACTGTATAACACTTTGCTGGATATTTTAACTTAAAGCCTTGCTTTAGAGAAAATTCTACAATTGCATTTCCATAAAAATAAGATGCATTGTCAAACATTAAAGGTTGGGGTATCCCAAACTTGGTAATTATGTACTGATCAATGAAATCCATAATGGTTTTTGTATTAGTTATATTTAGTGGGATAGTTTCTATCCATTTAGTTAAATAAATCAATAGTTGTAAGGATGTATCTATGCTATTTGCAAGAGTCAAGAACAATCTCACCAATTATGTGTAATCCCCATTGTTTGAATGGTTTTTGGATGTTTACTGGTTACAAAGGCAATGTTGGCTTCCTTTCTCTTCCATTTCTAGTTTGTCAAGTTTTACACTTTCTTACATATTCATGTGCATCATTAAATATTGTTGGCCAATAATATCCTGCATGCAGGATTTTTTGACCTATGGTATTTCCTTCGAAATGTCCTTCAGATGGTCCATCATGTAACTCCTGCATGGCCTTCTCAGCTTCAGGTTTTTCCAGGCATCTTAACAATATTAAATCATATTTTTTTCTAACCAATACATCATTGACTAGTTCATACTAATTTTCTTTCAACCTTAAATCCCACTTTGTTTTATAATTAATGTGCATAGGATCATACCCATTCTTCAAATAAAATTTCAAATCAGCATATTATGATTTTTTGTCATTGAGGATTACCTCTGATATTTGTATTTGAATACCTTGATCTTCCCCTACTAACAAGTGGGAAGCTCCAGTTAACATTCTGCAAAAACCTTGGCCCCTAACAATTTTAGCTGGCCTGATTTCTACATCATATTCTTGAAGCCTGGTAACCCAATTGGCTCTTTTCTCCCCTACTTCTCTTTGGATCAATAATTTCCTTACTCTGGGGTAGGGTATGACTATCTTTGTATGAGATTTGAGAAGCGAAGGTATCAAATGTTTCAAGGTCTTCAAAATAGCGAATGCTTGTTTCTCAATAGCTAAATAATTTAACTTGGCAAGTTGCAAATGGAACTGAAAAAAGAGATGGGTGCCTCGATATTTTTATCATTCAATTGCATTAAAACTATTGCATATGATGTATCACATGAAAAAGTATATAATAAAAATAGCTTGAGAAAGTCAGGAGTTGTCAAATAAGGAGCATTGATAATGCATTTTTTAATCAACTTAAATGACTCTCTTTCATCTTTTCCCCATTTGAAAAATACATTTTTTATTATCATTGCTTGAATGGATAGGAGGATATGTGAAAAGTATGGAACAAATCTTTTTACAAAATTAATTTGGCCTAGGAACGATTGCATGTTTTTTTTTATGTGGGAGAGGAATCATTTTGATCTCCTGGACTCTATCAGGACCAATGTAAATCCCTTTCTTGGACAATATAAACCCAAGAAGTTTTCCTTCTGTTAAAAAAAAAATAAGAGTTTTGGATTTAAGGAAATGCCATATTTCTTCCATCATTCAAAAATGTGCTTTAGGTCACTTAGATGATTGTTCCTATCCTTAGAATAGACTGCGATGTCATCTAAGTAAATAAAAACTGATCTATTAATCAAACCTTTCAAAGAAATATCTGTAGCATGTTGAAATGTAGCACCTACTTTACTGAGTCGGAAAGGAATCTTGTAATAGGCATATGTTCCCCACATGGTCCTAAATGTTGTCTTTACTATGTCATTTGGATGTGCAAGAATTTTATTATATCATGAAAAATCATCTAGAAAATAAATTAATTCAGACCCTGCATCTAATTGCAATATCCGTTCCATGGTAGGGAAAGGAAAGTTATATTTTTGACAAGGTTTATTCAGGTTTCTAAAATCAATACAAATCCTAATATCACCATTTTTTTTCCTCACAGGCACCATATTTGATACCCACTTTGAGTATCTAACAGGGAAGATTATTTTTTGCTTTTAGAACCTTTCTCAATTCGGATTTGATTTGACTCTCAAGGTTTGGGTGAATCTTCCAAAGCTTTTGTTGAATTAGTTTTTCATTTGAAATCATAGGTATTGTATGTTGAATTATGGAGATATCATAGGTCTTGAGATTTGTGTAATCCTAGGAAAAGACACCTTTGTATATTTTCAACAACCTAATGAATGATATTCTTCCTTCAAATGGTAGTCCAAGACCTAGGTTCACATTTTGAGTTTTTTTGGTTAACCTTAGGTTTACGACTTCAAATGTCAAATTAGAACTTTGAGTTTTGGAGTTGGTAACTTTCTTGAACCTATCCTTTAGATCATAGAGATCTTCCATCTTAACTATAGACTTTGGGATTAGCTTTTGGTCTTGATTTTGTTTAATTTGTAGATCATGCTCATGTTCATCTATGACCTGTTCCTCATACGACCCTTCTGATGTAAGGAAATTAACTATATCCACATCATTATTGAACACTCTCGAATTTCTTACATTACTGAGAATAGATGGCCTAAATATTAACCCTATTCAAAATCTATCTAGATTTTGCAACCTAGGAACTAAATAAATATTCAAAGCAATTAAATAGGAAGTAATTTTATGGGCTAAAAATTGATAATGTTTAAGGTGCCCAATGACACAATGAATTGTATTTCTTACCTACTTAATGATTATTTTAGAATCTCCATAGACTTGCAAATATTTGACATTAAGACGAATAGCTTTAGACAGTCCTTGGATCAATGCTTCATATTCAACGATATTATTAGTGAACTAAAATTCAAGTTTGTAGGCTAACATGGTTTTTTCTCCTTTCAGGTTGATCAAAATGAATCCTATACCTGTGTTGTCTTTAGATTAGGAACCGAAAAAATAGAGAATCCAAAACAAAGAATTATTTGAAATTTTATTTACTACATTGACAGACTTGGAAGCATTGTTTCTAAAAACTTTTCTATTTGAGACACTATGGTATTATCTAGGAAGGGAGACCTCTGAGCATTAAAGGACCCCAAAAATGAATCAACTGAGTAATTTCCAATGATGTTATTGGTGAAGGCAACAAGTTCATTGCTTCCCTTGAAGTCAATGACTGTGTATTTCATTAACTTTTCTCAGACTACTCTAATCTGATTTGGTTTACTGTTATGTGGCAACCACATGTGGGACCAATCAGTTGTGAAGTAACCATGCAACTTTTAGACCAATCCCTACATAGAATCAAACCATAGAATTTTTGGATATCGACCACTAGAATATCAATTATTTGAGAAACTTTTGGATTAGAGGAAATCCTAATTGAAACTGAGGTTATTCCTCCAAGTACCTCTACTTTTTCTCTATCTAATTGAACTATGTTTACTGTAGATTTTTGAGGTGTAATATTCAATTTGGTGCACACAGCTCTTAGCATAATCTTTGAAGAAGCTCCTGAATCAACAAGGCCATTATGAACATTTATGTTGAAAATTTCATAAGTAAGAATAAATGGAGGAATATGAGAAATATATTATCACCGCTTAGCACTAAATTTGAAGGATCAACTTTGTTTGAAGATGAGGGAGGTTTTCCCATATCATAGGTAGCTTGAGTAACGACAACATTGCAAAGGATATACAGGAACTGCTTTCAACTCTCTTAATATAATTTTCTATTATCCTTTGAGTTTAGTGAGTTCATGTAATGAAATGTTTGCTCTAGTATTTTTCATGTCCTCCACTATGTTATATTCCACTGTATCTAAGATCACCAATGTTTTGGAAGAATTTGGAGGATCTAGTGGAATAGGGTCAGTTTGGATAGTCTTAGACATCTTGCTTAGGGTTTTCTCATTTATGGGGTAGTAGTCTTTGATTTCTCATTTGTTATAGACATTATGATTGCTTTTCTTCACATGCTCTACTAACGCAAAAGACTTGGCCCTCTTATGCTTAAGGTCAACTATGTGCTCACTAATTTATTTATAAGTGTTTATAACAATCCCTTTTCAATAAGTATAACTAAATATTCCTATTTATAAATTTTATAACTAATGACTCTAATTTTTAGATTTATCAACTCAGTTCACATACCATTAATTTAACTTATTTTATGTTAATTTATTTATTTTAAT